>CM032660.1:2190000-2204340 GCA_019095985.1 Streblospio benedicti | reverse complement strand
CCCTTCCAAAAAACTTTTTTTCGAATTTTAAAATCCCAATTTGAAGGTACTTTTTTAAAATTCCTACCCATTTTTTTCCACGGGGTATGTCGGGGTTTTTGTTTTACAAACACTATCCTTTAAAATCACAAATTTATATAAAGGGTAATAATAGGAAGGGGCTGGGAGACATGTTTTAGGGGATTACCCTATAATCCCATCATTTACATTATTGAGTATAAATCAAATATTGCAAACTAGAAACTGCCCTGGCCAAGTATGTATGTAACCTTTAACAGCTGCTGCTGCTGCTTGGGATGATGGTATCATTCTGGTCTCACAACCTTGGGGTCGTGAGTTCGAGCCCCGCCAGGGCCACTTGATATAGTTAAATGGAAGCTTAGGGTTGTAAAACCTGTCTTCAACTATCTATCGTTGGTAGAAATATGCTTGCTAAAGAGACGTGTGTGTGTGTGTGTGTGTGTGAGAGAGAGTGTGAGAGTAGAGAAAATATATCCATAATATATAAAAATATATCCATGAGGGGAAACACATATATATCATTCAAAAGCACTAAAAATGCTAATAAGACCCTTCCCAAAATTTCGTCCTCAAGTGGGATTCGAACCAACGACCTCTGGGTTGAGATGATAACAGACCAAGTATGTATGCTGGGGGTTACAGAGACATCGGTTCAGCCGAGTAACCTTTTAACAGCTCGCTGCTTGGGATGATGGTATCATTCTGGTCTCACAACCTTGGGGTCGTGAGTTCGAGCCTGCCCCGCCAGGGCCACTTGATATAGTTAAATGGAAGCTTAGGGTTGTAAAACCTGTCTTCAGCTATCTATCGTTGGTAGAAATATGCTTGCTAAAAAGACGTGTGTGTGAGAGAGAGAAGTATAAAAGTGCATGCGGTTGTTTGGCATGTGATAGTACTCCATTCATAATGCATAACTTCCTGATGATTGCATACCACATGTATGCATGAAACAAAATTGTAGAAGTAATATGTGATATGTGTCTTCAATAATTAAAATAGACTATATTACTGCTCCAAAATATATATTTTGTTGAGCACTATAAGAACTAGAAGTGATAATATAAGTGGAATATATATACACACACACACACACACACACACACACACACACACACACACACACACACACACACACACACACACACACACACACACACACACACACACACACACACACACACACACACACACACACACACACACACACACACACACACACACACACACACACACACACACACACACTTTATAAGTGGCTAAAGTACTGTACAGCATATGTAGGCCGCCCTTGGGACCACGAGTGTAAATTGCTAATCTGTCTATTGGATAAACGCACGCATTGGTCTCTCTCTCTTTTTTTAATTTTATTTCACTTAATAGAATTTATTTAACCTCAATTACACACATTGGTCTCTTTATGGTGGGCAATTGGTCGTACTGCAGAATTAAGGCTTTTTAATAGGGATGACCTACATTTTGGCAGTATTTTGACAGTGGTAGCCAGAAAACAGTTGGAAAAGAGGGTGGGCTCCACAGAACAATGTTGCATAATTTAGATATACGTGATCATACATCATAATACATTTTCTAACATTGCATTTTGTTCCAGGACAAGCTTATTGTTATGTCAGTGATTTTCCTAACGGACAGATAATATGGGAGACTAACAAGATTAGGCAAGTCATTTTCTTTTAAATTGTTCCCGATTTTTAAACTCAACGCTAAGGGACCATTCAGTATTTATGACAGGGTGGGGTAGGAGGATTTTCAAAAAATGCTGTGAAAAAATTGATAGCCCCCCTCAAATCTATGTGAAAAAATTGGTAACCCCCCTCAATTTCATGTGATAAAAATTGATGATACCCCCGACCCCCACCCCACCCCCTAACAGTTAACACAATCATTGTCAGTTATGTAACAAAACTCGTTTCGTGTAAGTCTCCAGTGCGTGAGAATTGTAGCATTCTCGGGTAGTATAGAATTAGGTAATAGAAGTTGCACTGGACTAGGTTTAGTTGTCCCTTTTACACACACCTTGATAGGCTTTGTTGTCCTTTATTATGGCCACAGTAGGATTAGGGAACCAGTACTCTCTGGTACTGGTTTATGAGCCGAATAGCGGCAGTTCTCCTTTAGCGCTCGTCGGAAGCAATAGGGCTGGCAACCTATTCTCTTGGGAATAAGCCCTCTTTACTATTTCTACGGAGGTTAACCCGGTGGGTGCCTCTCAACGTGGCCCTGGCCATGTGTTGCACTGCGTAGGGGACGCCTGAAACACTGCGTGTCAGCACCGGTGCAAAGTCCTCCCCGTTGGAGGCCCTTCGGGAAACCCAGGGTGTCACCAGATACTCTGCCTCCATTAGATGGGATTGAAGGTTAGACAGCTGTTCACGGTTAGTCTAATACACGAGAAGCCTACGAGGGTTCTGATCACGTACGGTGCGTCCACTCGGGTACTAGACCCGCAGGGTGGTTCGTACACGCCGTGTACACAGCCGCATGGACACGGGGTAGATCTCTAGAGGGCCTTGGGCCTGGAAATACTCGTGCCGCCGCCCCACAGATTTTCGCAGGAGTCCTGGCAAGTTCTTCCACATAGATCGTCCAGGGGCTACCACCAATCAAGACCGGCAATTACAGAACTCACTTTGTTTACAGTTAACCCAAATCCTGTTCGATTGATATCCAATCCATAATATAAAAACAACAAATTTTAGTACGGAATCTCTACAAAATTGGGGTAAATATTTTGTTAAAAGATTGATAGCCCCCCCCCCTCAAATGTGTGTGAAAAATTTGATAGCCCCCTCCAAACATTGTGACAAAAGTTCATGGCCCGCCCTAAAATCATCCTACCCCACCCCGTGATAAATACTGCATGGTGCCTAAGAAGCTAATGTCACATTGCTAGAAGACTATGAGGTAAAAGGTACATATAAGTTCACAACCCCATGTCCGGAAGGTATTAAACCAGCAAATATTAGTCAATCCAAGTGATTCTCACGATATATAAAGGGCCATGGTGCAGTGCTAACAATCGTTGTGCTTTAATGGTAAAACAGTTTTTTCCCCTCGAAGTTTTGAAGTTTTGAAATGAATTGAATGCCTAAATTTCCCACAAGCATTCAAGTTATAATAACAAGCTCACGCTCCATTCAATATTGACGTGTCAAAAAGGTCTGTGATAGACTCACAATATTTGTTTGTATGCATCGTGATCCAAATGGTATGTCCTGATACAAATGTGGTTTTATTCGCTACTAGCAGCTCTTTTCGCTACGTTACCTACGCCGCCAGCTGTCGTAGCATTTTGTGATAAAATCACCGTCTCTCAATCGCTACTAAAGATAAAGTTGACGAAAATCTGTAAAACCAGAAAAAAGAATTAATAATCATAACTAGATCAAAAGTGTTCAAAGAACACTGCGTCGCTAGAACAACGTTGACTTATGGGCAATTAATATATATACTGAAACGATGCATACTTTATAATTTAGGAACCTTATGAATTTAAGGAGAAAACCGGAGAATGAATTTACAGTCATGATCAATTTTCAATAAAATGTAGTGCTCTGTATGTTGCATAATAATCAATAATAGTTTCAAAGCTATGTATGTAAATTCAATAGTAAATGAGATAAATGGAATTTTATCACTTTTTTACCCTTTGACCCCTGATTTGACCCCTTTAAAGGTCAAAATTCAGGTGGCTCCCAAGCTTAATTTTGAACCCTCATACCAACCACCAATCATGCAAAGTTTCATAAACTCTTCATTAAAGTGAACGATTAAGTTACATTTGCATTGGCTGGGTCCCCCACTATATCCACTTTGGACGTAGACTTTTCACGCAGATCAGAAGACGACTAACTCCCGACTATGGAGACTAGATAATGATTAGATGTCGACATGGTCCCGTGTAGGTCTCGATCATGTCCCGACCTCCAAGTCTTAACCTAGTTTTCATCCAGCTAACAACAGTGCAATTGGGGAAGGGTGCGTGTGTGTTAAAGCAGTTAAAGCTAGGTAAAGCAGTTATGAGCAAACATGAAAAGATCACACGTGCCAGCCTATATATTGATTTTATTCTAATACGTTTGTTTAATTCCATGCCTGGCGACAGGGTATGTAGGAATTGACCACGAGATTGGAGACAATCGAGTGGTCAATCACCATTCTATCATGACTAAAATTCAGTTTATTTTAAAATAAATCATATTATATCATTCCCATTGCAAGTCAATTTCGTTTGTTTTGAGCGCGCCGAGACCACTACTACGGCGTTAGTCTAAACTTCTGCTCTCCGCTACACGGAACACGCCTTGCGACGTCAGCGGCTGTATTGATAATGTGAGGAGTTTAGACTAGCGCCGTCCGCGCGCTCTGGAGCGTGTTTTCCATCGCAAAATTGAGCACGCTGATTGACCAATCAGCGTGGGTTATTGGCGGTGATTTTTGCACGGAATGATAGAACGTTCAGTTTTGCACGCTTTTAATTGATATGAATAATTTCAAATAAAGTGCTAAATGTGTTTGATAGTAATTTTGTTATTTGTACATGTACTAGAAGTCACCAAATGGCGGCTATTGCATATTTCTATGTACCATCTATGCATATATCTAACAAATCTGTAAGCGCCTATAGATATATCTTCATTTGACCGTCTTTATTTGTATTTCACAAAGGTATGAATGCGACTATGGCTATCAGTTGGACCCTTCGTACAGGAAAAATAACTTTTGTAACGTGGCTCACCATTGGGTATATGCACATCCAGAGTGCGTAGGTAAGTATATTGTATATCACAATGCCTCTTTTGATGTCATTTAAAAGAATGTTCATAAAGTACTAGGTGCGTGTGTGTGTATGTGTGTGTATGTGTGTGTATGTGTGTGTTTGTGTGTGTGTGGGGGGGTGTCGGTAATTTTCAGAACTCGATGGTTGTTACGGGTCAAGAAATACCTACCCCCTATTTTCCCCACCTCTCTAATTGTTTTTGCACCCCCACACCTTCCTCTTTTTGCCCTTTTCCCCAGGTCCCCCAAACTTTCCCTTTCCCCCCACTTTTCCAATATCTCGTGCTCAAGATCTTGTGATATTTTATGCACTTGTGTACACAAAAAGTCCTATTTGACTACAACTAATGTTTTAATGTCTTGAAAGCAAACGTCATTATACAAAAGGTAGTGGCTGCAACCCACGGTGGGTAGGCTAGGGAACCAACGGAAATATTGGAAATAATAGAAATTTCTAAATAGATATAGACAAAATCTTCCACAAGTCAACAATTTTTAGTAAATGCTAATAACTTTGATACCTACACATGTTGAAAAATAGCTATGATGCATTACCACATTTGAATAATAAAATAAGAGCATATTTCATACTACAGTAGGAAAAATACCCTACATACGCTCGTGTTTATGCTTTGTGGGAAACAACACCTCAACATAATTAGTTAACATGTAGTAGAAGTCTAGAAAATATAGTCTTCTAAATATGAGGGTTTTTTGGGCCATTTTAGTCTACGTTCACACGAAACATCGCTTGCCACATTTGAGACAAGGTAACGGGCGATTCACCCCCCCTCATCACATCATGTATTTGAACTGTTCACACGCAAGATTGCATTCAGAATGTCATGGATTTGTAAAAGATAGTGACTCTTTGAAATCAGTGACTGAAGCATCAGATGTCACACTAGTACCCGAAGAAATCCTAAAAGTTGTGAAATGTGGATGTAGTAGAAGCACATTTTCATGTTAAAGAACAAGTTAAAGTTGCCATAAAGCTGGCATGCCGGGAAGAGTTTTAAAAGTGTTGAGGAGAGACAGGATATTGTTGCAATCTCAATACAAAGCTCTCAGAAGATGATAGCGATGACAATAATGATGATGATTCAGAAACTGATGAAGAAGAGATTTGAATATTGATCTCTCAAATGTGGGTATTATGAGATGTTTAAATGATCCCTTAGTTTTGATCACGATGTGTTTTGTTGATTATTTATGTGTAAGATCAAAGTTTTAACATTATGTTGATGATTGCTATCAATATGTTTTCTCATGTTTGATGATGGAAATATGACCATTTTAACGTTTTGGTGACCATTTTGGACATTGGAGAATTCACCCATCTTAGTGGCAGCCATCTTGGATTTGCCTATATCTATGTAGTCAATTTGACTTTGGTTAAGTCACTGTCACATACTAAATGGCGTTTTTCGTGATCCGCGGGGCGCCTTGGAAAAAAAATGACAAAAGCTGTTGGTCTTTAAGTGAAAATTAAGCAGATTTAACACCAATGATATACGCACAAAACACTTACAAAACACAGATGACACACGGATTGTCCACGTACACTCACGTAAACATGATATTTTGGTTGCAAAGTACTGAAAAAACCCAGCACAGATGAACAGCGGATAAATAGCGTATTGCACGGACGTTTTACGGACAATGTACGTTGTATTACGGTAATATCGCATACAGTCCACTGCATTATATGAAAATCCACCCATCCGCGCAAATACTTTTGAACGTTCCAAAAGGATTAGCTCGGACATCTCGACCCATAACAGCACTCTACGTAATTCGACGTATAAAAACAGACAAGACTCTGAGCACTTTGAATACAATATAACATAATTGTAATGTGTTTCTATTTTGCACTAACCTGTTTATATTTCAATTTCAATATTTAGTTATTTCTTAGTTTTACTGTTAATCAAGTTGAAATGTTAAAAGTTGACGAAAATGTTATAGAAATCTTGATTAAAAGTACACAATTATGAATCAGCCATAATAATCCTATAGTGTGATTGTGCTGTACAAGTGTATGCTGAATGATACTGATTTCATCATGCATTTTGATTTTATTAATTTGAAGCAGCTAACAGCATCAGGCTAGACTATTGCTGGTTGCCTTAAAATATTGATTTTATTATGTTGGCTAAAGTGCAAATTTAATACTATTAAAATCCAGTGTTTTAAACACTGGCTTGTACCCACAATTGCGTCCGTCCGTCCATCCGTCCATCCCCATCCGTCCCAACATTAGCATCCGTCCATCCGTCCGTCCGGTCCGGTTCGTTACCTCTACAGGTCGCATCGCTTGAGCTAGGATGCTCAGATTTGGCATGTCGGTTGGAAATGGTGACCACAAGAACCCTATTTCACATGGGCCCAAATGGTTCATATTTGGGCCCATTTGGGCCCATTATTAGGTCCATTTTACTAGTATTCAATATGCTTTTAGTTAGCATATGGAAAAATCAATATCATAAAGCAGCAACATTAGTCTAGCCTGGTGCTGTTAGCTGCTGAAATATGAATATTGATTTTTTGACAATATATAGACAGTTGCATTCCAGTGCTTTTCCAGTGTTTTAAACACTGGTTTGCCCTCACCGGGGCGCCATTTCATTTGATTTTTTTTTCCAGTGTTTTATTATACACTGGCTTGTACCCACTAATTTGCGTCCGTCCGGTCCCCGTCCGTCCATCCGTCCATCCGTCCATCCGTCCGGTTCGTTACCCCTACAGGTCGCATCGCTTGAGCTAGATGCTCAAATTTGGCATGTCGGTTGGAAATGGTGACCACAAGAACCCTATTTCACATGGGCCCAAATGGTCCATATTTGGGCCCATTTGGGCCCATTATTAGGTCCATTTTACTAGTATTCAATATGCTTTAGCCAGTATGGAAAAAATCAATATCATAAGGCAGCAACATTAGTCTAGCCTGGTGCTGTTAGCTGCTGAAATATGAATATTGATTTTTGACAATATTTGGCATTCCAGTGCACCATTAATTAATTCAATTTTATATTTTTTCTGTGGAATTTGTTTAACGACTTGAGCATCTTAAAGAGGGGGTCATATAGCAAAAATGTGATAGGTGATTTTCCCTAAAACTTGAGCGTGAATTGTGAACTGCCTGTATCTAAGTGCGTGAAATATGATGGAGCCTATCATTGGTGACTGGTGATTTGTTCATTAGAAAGGCTGTACGAGATTGGTGATTTGTCCTAAATCTTGGGCGTGAATTGTGAACTGCTTGTATTTAAGTGTGTGAAATGTAATGGAACCTATTCAATGACAATTCCTGGGGAGGGGTGAGAGACAATGAAATGTATTGGTGACTGGTGATTTAGGAAAAACATGTTGGTGAATGGATTTTCATCAAGGCTATATATACCCCACCCCCTTGTTAAAGGCCAACAGGTACTGTCTAATGGATAGGCTAGGGAGTGCAAAGACCTGGAAAACTAAGAATTCTAGAGCGTTATTATTGTGAAGGTTAATCGTGGTATAATGAAAATATGTCATTGTCTTTCGGCCAATATGCATGAATCAATGCCCGAATTTGATGAATATTGCCCGAGCTTGCGAGCAACTTATTCTCCACCAACTGTAGTAAAAAGTAGCCTTACCGCTCTGTGCCAACTACGTTTCTCACCAAGTGTAGAGTAATGGGTAGCTCTATATTGTAGGTTCTCCAGAATCATATAGTTATAGTTTCTGTTGCGTATATTAGAGCACGAGAGGGTAGATGTACTTCCAACAAGTACGTGTTCTCCATTTTATATAGACTGGTAGTATTGGAAGTATTGGGTAGAGCGTATTTGATGCCTAAGGAACCTCTATGATGTATGCTAGTGATTGCAAAATGAAATGTATATAATAATTATAATTTAGATCTTATACAATTGACATGCGTGTGTCTCACAAGACATGTATCCTGTTGAGGATGGAAGGTCTGTCGTTACTCCCATTTCACTTCAAGCCTCCTTTCTCTTCGCAATTGATACTCTGCCCTGAGATGAGGTATTTTAAAGCTATGGCTCCCCGCACACTGTATAAGATTTCCCTTGCCAAATATGTTCCCCGACGATTGCGACTATCTACTTAGTTATACACAGCAACGTTCTCCTACTGAATTTTTATTTCACACTTAAGGATATAAATCTAGACTTATACATACCACACCACAAGGAGCGTAATTGCGCCAAAGCACCACACAACTCAGTTACCATGTCACCGTGAATGTGGATCCTCACTCCCCCCATCCCCTAACACCGTACGCTTGTACATTGTGTTAGACCGCAAAATATAACCAACGCAAAATATAACCAGTTATGATTTGGGTTAATGCAAAATATAGCCACAGCCCCAAAAATGGACCTGGTGACGCAAAATATAACCACTGACGCAAATGATAACCAAGGTGTAGCCAGCAGGTTAGTTTGTGCGGAAAATCACCAAATTGCCGACTACTCATTTTTATATGCCACATACTCATATAGCAGAGGGTAGACTCGAGTGCATAACGTCTAAAACTGGTTTAAAATATGTAAGCTTACTGCTGCATTAGTGTGGGTTGTGTATGAGCAAACATTTGGCAACAAATCTGTAGAATGCGAAGCCATTATAGATTCAGATTCAGACATCTTGTTTGATCTTAGGGTGTATTGTGGTCAAACGTGATCTGCGCATCTGTGGTTTGCAATGTGATGAGATATAGGAATATCTGCAACCCTAATTGAGGTTAGCAAATAACAACTGTAACACCTGTTTACTACATCTATGGTACAGGAAGAGGCACTATCCTGGCCTTGTGTTTTTGTCCTCTCTCGGTAATTGCATCTCCACTAACGGTAGTACGTGTTTCTATATATGTCTCTGTATGTATCAAAACCTCGGGTGCCGTCTGTTTTTACAGTAGATAACTAAAAAAGATACCATGGCAGTTGGTGGCGTGAAATGGGAAGGGAACTTAGGACGCTTGGCGTTAGCTCAAGTTACAATATCTTGCACTGCCACTGGAATTATTTGCAATGGCCACAGTTAGGCAAAAAGACAGAACCATCCAGAAGTGCGCCATTACCAAATGAACCAGCCAGACTACTCAGTATTTGAGGCCAGAACGTCCACAATCTACATGTGGTACCTACATGTTAAATAGGTACAGGTCATTGGGTTGAAAGAGTGAGTGAGTAAATTGTGCGAGTGATAAGCATTGTGCGCTGAATGTGCTGCAGATGCAAGTATGCGAGAACTGATCAAATGATGATCAATAAGCGTGCCAATGACCTGGTGTAAATTGTAAAGTCATGAGAGCCAGACTGGGATCAGGACTATAAACAACTCCATTTACATTTACATGTACCTCGAAATGACACTAAGCACTAAACATTGGATGTCTCGAGTAAATATATCTGATACCGTCGTAGGCTAGTAAAACAAAAATACTCTCTACTGTATGTTAAAAATAGCTTACAATACTGTGGTTATATTTTGCGGCAGTGGTTACATTTTGCGTCACCAGGTCCATTTTCGGGGGTGTGGTTACGTTTTGCGTTAACGCAAAACAACTGGTTACATTTTGTGGCTGGTTATGATTTGTGGTCTAACACATGCTTATTTTTTAGAAATTAAAAGAAAGCAAACTTGTTAACTTGTATAATTATTAGAACAAGATATTTTATTCATTTATAAAAAAATGAGTCACTGTAAAAACACCACTGATTACATTGCTATGGGGCCTTGATAAAAAACATAATTCATGTTAAATGGAAAAGAAAAATATGTCAAATGATGAAAGATCAGTCATAAAATCATATTTGTTAGAATTGTAAACAAATTAAGTCGTATGCGACAGCCCCGTCTGGGGACGGCAGCACGCTCCAGACCACGGCCACCTGGCGAACCGGAATGGGCTCAAGCCTGAACGACTTGCGCTTGTTACCAACACACTCACTTTTCTCGTTGTGTTGTTGTTAAGTTACTGGTTCCAAGCTTGTCTTGGACGGAGGGCCCGCGTCTCATCAGGTCTCACGAGAGGTCTCCAGTATGGCAGAGCTTTGCACTCATGGTGACACGCACTCCTTTGTTGGGCGACCTCGTGGATCATACCATGTGACCAAGTCATGGTGAGGGAGACTAACCACAGGTTAGCCTCGTACAGATCTTCATTGAGGCCCTATTCCTCTACAAGGAGAATAGGGTGCCAGGCCTACTGCCCGACCAGTGTCTATAGTAGAAGTCAGACATATTGTCTCTTACCCAATACTAAAGTGTAGTGGTTCCCTAATCATAAAGTGGCCATAGTAAAGAGATAACAAGTTCTATCACTTAACAAGGTGTGTGTAACAGAGGAGAACTAAACATAGTTCAGTGCAACTTATTAGGCTACCTTATACTTATAGGAATACTGTAATTCCTGCACAGTGGATGATTTACATGAGAATTAGTTTTGTTACACAATTCCACACACCATCGACGACGTTATTTTTTGTTGGATTCTCCCCCCTCCCCCAAACTTGGTCAACAGTTAACATCATCTCCGATTCCCCCTCCGCCTCACTTTCTATGTTCGAAAAGAATATTTGGATCTACCCATTCCATTCACAAGCTTTTAATCATTTCAGGTCATCTCGCTGAAAGGGCTACAAAAGAGTGTACCGCTGATGGTTCTTGGTCAGGGCCCGATCCACAGTGTAAAGGTAAGACTTTGCAATCCATCCACTATCTAGACTTACGTAAAATCAATGCTCGGTTTTCCTTAGCCTCTCTCACAATTGAGTTGCGAGCAGTTGGCGAGCACATGGCGATCACGTTCACATAGGTTGCACGAGCAATCGCATAGCTCGCACAACCGGTTTCCTCTGTTGTAGGTCATTTTGCGATCACAAGTGAATTTTGAACATGTTCAAAGTTTTCTAAACGGAAAATTGCCTGAGCGTTGTACAATTCTTCAATTCCAGGTAGCGCAGAAAAGCTGCGCACTCCTCTTTTTTTAATTTGATTTTGAGACATATTTTTATAGGTACTTCCTGTGTGTGTTATTAGCCCATTTAAAATCGCATGTAATGCTATATCATTCAAAATGTGGATTCTACATAAAATTGATGACTGCCATGCTGATAAACGTTGGAGAATGAAGTAAATACATACATTTTGAGACGTGCATTTATATGTAACTAGCTTCCCCCGTCTCCGTAGTGAGACATACCGCACGCAGCATCAGAGACAAACGCACAGCAGCTGTTCTGCACACAGGCATGTAAAAACACAATGCAATCACCTAAAGCATTGGAAACGCACGCGGCAAACTCAGTAAAACCGTAGTTTCGCCTCTGCCACCGGGCGGCGCTACAATCGTCAGAGGTAAACGTTGCGCAATTCCCCTCATAATTGTACGGGGATTGTACGGGAACCGACCCAGAAAGTCCGACTTCTGAGGTGCATTTTCAGTAAGAAATACTCATCCATGTTATCCCAAACCGTCGTGTATCAATTACAAAGCCCTTAAGGGGGAAGCCTAGAACATTTTTTTACTTATCTAATTTTTAGTTGATATAGATGATTTTTATAAACATTGGTGTAACATGATTTAAGATTTTTTCTCAATTTTGTTCAGAAGTGAAATTTAAAAAAAAAGTTTTTAAAGGGCATTTTTTGTGAAATAATGACCACATCTTTAGGTACATATACTGAACCACTGATGGTGTGTCATAAGATAGAAAAACATCTCTTGTATGGAGGACATATTTCTTTAAATCACTCCAGCCTTAGAATTTTTAAATATATCCTTTTAATGCAAAAATAGTAATTTCAAATATGATTCCAGATTTTATGACAGATATTACAAAACGGCCTTTCCACAGCTCATTAGTAGTTCATTATGTGTGTGAATATTCATGAAGGAGATTACGGACTACTTTTGGCTCCAGAAAACATCACATCACATTGATCAAAGAATATAACAAAATTATATCCATCATGAAAAGTTGATTCAAGGAACAAGCACATATCTTTAACTTTGTTTAGTATGTAAAGAGCAATAAAAAAATTGGAGGAAGATAATTATAAAATCCAAACAGATCATCAGAAAAACCAATATGTGATAATGTGAAACGTTGGTAGCCTCACATTAGTCTTTATTTAATGCCTCACTGCACTCTTGGAATACAGCCATACCCTATTGAAAGGGATTATGAAAGCCATTAAGTAGTATAAGGACATACAGTAGAATCTATCCTTTGTGGAGACCTTTGCAAAAAATGAAAATCGTCCATGTAAGCCAGATGTCCCGAACAGAGAGGTTCTCAATATGACACTGAAGTAATTGGAGAAGAGAAATGTGTCCATACAATATTGGTCTCCTAAATATAGAGGTGCCTACATAGACAGGTTTCACTGTACATCGGACCTCATTTCAACAGTATTACTGTATTAATTTCATGATATTTGTAGATTTCAAGAAATTGCATAAATATTTTTCTGTTGAATTAACATTCTATGAAAAGAAGTGGTAGATACAGTTATAACCCAATCAATGGAATAAACATCTTTGTTGAGTCAACATTTTAAAAATGTTGTTGTTTTTACTACTTATTCATAAGATTCATAAGATAAACTATCGCTATGCTGTGCTGTCTTCTCTGGATCCACATTATAATATTGGCCCTTTGTTTCTTTTTGTTTTCTATTTTTTTCGCGGGAGGGGGGTGGGGTGTTGGGGGTATGGGGTTATGGCTGGGGGGGCTTTGGTGTGGCTCGGCACCCTGAAAATATATTTATCAGAGACGAGAGACGTACTTCAGACATTCTGGAAATTTTGACACAATTTCAATGATCTAATAATATTTGACTTATCAAACTAGTTGCCTATCAGTATGAAGTTATTTGCAGAGGCCGTGTGTTTGGTGCCAAGAGATGGCAGCGTTACCGTGAAAGATTATTACACTGGCGAATCAATTCCACAAAATGTTCGGGAGTATGATGAAGTATGGGTCAGGTAATTAGTGATTTTACTCTATAAGAATTTATTTCATGTATTTTATGTGCATGTTTTGTATCCATGGACTTGTGCGATCGATAGCAAACATGCCAAAAACCCAATGAAATAATGTATTTTGGGGAAAAGAGGGTTGGGGGGCGCTGTGCCTCCCCATTGGATCTGCCTATGCACTATTAGTTTATAATTTCAGAATTAGTGAAAGACACACTTGAATGATGGTGAGGACCCAAATAGGGATCCTGAAAGACACTTAATGTGTGGACAGCATGGCAAGTGGCTGTCACCGTTTCCCTATGCGCATGGTTAGCAACTTGAATACTCTATTTTATTTTAGTACTAATCCTCTGCAATTTTGATATGAGTTAACGTTGATTTGTACATTACTGTATTATACTGGCCATTACTCCATTTTCCTGCTTACATGTCTAACGCAAAGCCAATGTTCATAATTGTATGATTTTCCCCCATTTATATTTTCTTCATTTAGAGAGCAAGTGTACGATTCAACAACC
>CM032660.1:2166872-2189900 GCA_019095985.1 Streblospio benedicti | reverse complement strand
ACTTCTGAGGTGCATTTTCAGTAAGAAATACTCATCCATGTTATCCCAAACCGTCGTGTATCAATTAAAAAGCCCTTAAGGGGGAAGCCTAGAACATTTTTTTACTTATCTAATTTTTAGTTGATATAGATGATTTTTATAAACATTGGTGTAACATGATTTAAGATTTTTTCTCAATTTTGTTCAGAAGTGAAATTTAAAAAAAAAGTTTTTAAAGGGCATTTTTTGTGAAATAATGACCACATCTTTAGGTACATATACTGAACCACTGATGGTGTGTCATTAGATAGATAAACATCTCTTGTATGGAGGACATATTTCTTTAAATCACCCCAGCCTTAGAATTTTTAAATATATCCTTTTAATGCAAAAATAGTAATTTCAAATATGATTCCAGATTTTATGACAGATATTACAAAACGGCCTTTCCACAGCTCATTAGTAGTTCATTATGTGTGTGAATATTCATGAAGGAGATTACGGACTACTTTTGGCTCTAGAAAACATCACATGACATTGATCAAAGAATATAACAAAATTATATCCATCATGAAAAGTTGATTCAAGGAACAAGCACATATCTTTAACTTTGTTTAGTATGTAAAGAGCAATAAAAAAATTGGAGGAAGATAATTATAAAATCCAAACAGATCATCAGAAAAACCAATATGTGATAATGTGAAACGTTGGTAGCCTCACATTAGTCTTTATTTAATGCCTCACTGCACTCTTGGAATACAGCCATACCCTATTGAAAGGGATTATGAAAGCCATTAAGTAGTATAAGGACATACAGTAGAATCTATCCTTTGTGGAGACCTTTGCAAAAAATGAAAATCGTCCATGTAAGCCAGATGTCCCGAACAGAGAGGTTCTCAATATGACACTGAAGTAATTGGAGAAGAGAAATGTGTCCATACAATATTGGTCTCCTAAATATAGAGGTGCCTACATAGACAGGTTTCACTGTACATCGGACCTCATTTCAACAGTATTACTGTATTAATTTCATGATATTTGTAGATTTCAAGAAATTGCATAAATATTTTTCTGTTGAATTAACATTCTATGAAAAGAAGTGGTAGATACAGTTATAACCCAATCAATGGAATAAACATCTTTGTTGAGTCAACATTTTAAAAATGTTGTTGTTTTTTTACTACTTATTATGTGTATTTGGAGAAAATAAAATTTTGCTTAATTTAGTTTATTCCGACGTTTTAACACGTAAGTGTCCTCTTCAGGGAATATTTTTTTAATTAACAATTTATAAAAACATAAAGATCAAGAAATAGCCTGAAACAATGACTAAACATTAAAAATACAATATTAAGAATAAAATGCACATTAATTGGTTCTAAGATGGCTAAAAGGGTTGTCTGATAACATTTAGTTACTAATAATAAATATCTATACATTGTATCTATTTGTCAAAGGTAAGGTATAATTTAATATTTGATTGTACACTGATGACTAGATTACTGATATGGCTTAAAAGAACCAGTTCATATATTACATAATGCATACATAAAATTGGATTAATGACAGCGGGGTGCGTTCGATTCGAATCTTTCCGTCCTGATAACGTCCATTAGGTTGCATATACAGGTGATTTGAATGATCCCATGACATTTTCGTTACAATCTAATTTGTTAGACACATTTTATACATACTAACAATACACGTATATACTAAAATGCCCAGAATTCAGACCATCAATAAAATATCTGGCTTGTTCACAATAATGTTAATGGACGGGGGTTTCCAAGAATACCGAGCGATCAATAACGAATTTCTGTGAACGTCCCAGTAGTAGAGTCAATAAGTAATATAGATACAAATAAAACATGATTATCATCAATTAATCTTTATTGGTATACACAATTAAGTCAAACAAACAAATTCTTACACTGACAGAGCTGCATTCACGCTTAAATCCCCGTTATGAGGAGTTATCCGATTGGCAATTATGGCAGATGAAGTAAGGAGACCTAACTCAACTGTGCGCTCTTGATGAATACATCTTTTGCAGACTTTGCACTCTAACCATATTTCTCCATATCAACTATCTGCAAAAGGTTCTAAGCAAAATATGCAGGGTCATTGCTCCACAGAGACACCAGATAAGTCTTGTTTTGCTCTTTTGTGTTTTGCTGCTTCTTTTTGAACACTTTGTTTTCAACTTTTTTTTTCAACTTTTTATTTTTTTTTCATCATGGATTGTTGCTCTATTGCATTCTTTTCTGGTGTATCAGTTAGAATGGCTTAGAAACGCTGTTACAATCTGCCCACTGAATTTTGTTTCAGTGTACCCCAGCCAAACCTCATCTAATAATACATGCTGAATGTTAATCTGCATTTTGTAGGTCAAACTTAAATATCTTGATTCAAAGAACAAACATATGTACTTGTGTTAGAAGAGTTGACTATAAACATTCCGTGTATGATATTGAATTTAAAACAAAATAAATAGAACATAAAAAATTACTTACTTGGCTTAAAAATGTTTTTTCTTCCAACCTTTCTCTTTGTTTGTTCAGTGTCTCTCATACTTTGTATGCAAATCAATATCACGTCACATATTTTGTTTCAAACATCAATAAAACAACACATTGATTGAATTTCGAACTATTGACTGTGTTTCAATTTGCCCCGTGTTTCAGCTTGCCCCGCTCTCCCCTACTATGTTGACACTGCATGGTTCCTTCGCACTCATATAGACGTGAGATAGTCATAAATAGAAGTACAGGATATTCTCACACTCCAGGGTGTATTTATGAATGATCTACAGTGACGATATATCACATCTCACATCGGCTAAATATGGTTAGGTGGGAGATATGAGAAATATCATATCTGTAGAGAACAACTCGTTCGCTGGCGCTCATTCGTTGTTCTCTATAGACATGACATTTCTCATATCACCCCAAACCCCATAAGATAACACTTAAATATAATTGATATAAAGTAACATAATATTGTACATTTTAACAGTACGTTCCCTACAATTTATAATTAGCATGTCAATATTTGAACATTACCTACTTTTATACTAGCTTACGAATAAGATGTACTTTAGTCCCAGCACCAGCTTTAGCTGAGAGAGGGACTATCTGTTTTATTACGAGCATAAACCTATGACCGACGATTTGAAGAAAAAATGCCCATTATCCATACTTGAGAGGTAGCGACAGCGACAGCGGCCGCTGCAAGCTAGCGGCTGCCGCTGTTCATAATCCATACATTCATTTTGATATATGGGCAAAGAACATAGATATGTGTATGTATAACATACATTTATACAAGGATATCGTAGAACGCACTGTAATGGATTATGCCCCATTTAAACCAATGTAATTTGACTACTCGGAATACGGTATCAAGATGTCTCAGTAGAGAAGTGACGCAGAAATCCACCTTTAGGACGACGTTTACTAAATAATTGATTACTATTCTATAATGACAAATTTAAGGTAGTAAACAATGCACCATTGTCACACTAGATTTGTTGTCATGCACTTTTATAATGGCTATCTCCCCAAACCATCATCACCATCCACCCACACACTTAAACCCCATTGATTGCAACTCTGACTCCGATTCAGAATTTGATATTCTACCATATCTACCACTTCCCATTTATTCATCATTATCATACTCTATATCAAAATAATTCGATTATTCCATTTGCAGGTATTCTCCACTAGTCCATAAACAGACATATAGATTTGTGTTGACTATATTTGTCTAAAAAACACGAAATAGTGCTGGAATATCAAAAGAGGTTATTATCGAGGATTATATATGTCCAAGCATATTACTTGTACATGGCCGTAGCCAGCATTGCAAAATATGTTGAGCGAGGATGCGGGCAGCGCCATAGGTGCACAGCTTGGGGTTTGGGGGCATGCGGTAACAACCTGAAAATCCGCCGAGCTCCACCGATGCCGGACATATACCGAGCTTTGTGACTTAGGCATAAGTACCGTTGAAAGAAAACCTAAGAACAAAAATGTGGCCATTATGCGATGCATATACTTGGGATTCATAAGATAACTATCGCTATGCTGTGCTGTCTTCTCTGGATCCACATTATAATATTGGCCCTTTGTTTCTTTTTTTGTTTTCTATTTTTCGCGGGGAGGGGGGTGTTTGGGGGGGTTATGGGGTTATGGCTGGGGGGGCTTTGGTGTGGCTCGGCACCCTGAAAATATATTTATCAGAGACGAAAGACGTACTTCAGACATTCTGGAAATTTTGACACAATTTCAATGATCTAATAATATTTGACTTATCAAACTAGTTGCCTATCAGTATGAAGTTATTTGCAGAGGCCGTGTGCTTGGTGCCAAGAGATGGCAGCGTTACCGTGAGAGATTATTACACTGGCGAATCAATTCCACAAAATGTTCGGGAGTATGAAGAAGTATGGGTCAGGTAATTAGTGATTTTACTCGTAAGAATTTATTTCATGTACAGTCGGACCCGTTTTACTCGAGCTCGCATAAGTCGACCACCCGCCTAAGTAGAACACATTTTAATTTCCCTTCAAACTTACTATTGATTGCTACTAAAAATAACCCGCTTATTTCGACCCTTTTAACTCGAGAAACCCGTGTTATTCGAGCCAAATCTCACTTAGAATTAGATTTGAGCATTAATCCAATAACCATGACTACAACTGAGATTAAAAGTGTTACGATAACAACCGTGAATCCTTTAATGGCACTCAGAAGCACACACAAATAAAGTGAGAAACACATTTGAAAATCCACTATATAGCAGTATACATCACTCAAAAAAATAAATTCCTATTGTCTGTCTGGTTTACCCATATAGCACTGTGCATTAGAATTAAAATGTATTGTTTGGTAAAAGACTAATGTTACATTATAGATAAGATGTACAAAAAGAATAATTACCTTGTAAAGTGGTGGGAATTATTTCTGGGGATAGCAGTGACACTAGAGGTTGTCCAAATAAATTAGACCAATGCTGAAAATATTGTGGAAACCAATATTAAAATACATAGAACAACATATCATTCTTTATATGTAATTAAATAAGATTAGAACTACATGTATTTTATGTGCATGTTTTGTATGCATGGACTCTACACGGGCAGAACCGGGTATTCAGAAAGGAGGAGGGGGCGCACACTTAAGGGATATCAAAATTTTTCATTGTGCGATCGATAGCAAACATGCCAAAAACCCAATGAAATAATGTATTTTTTGGGGAAAAGAGGGTTGGGGGCGCTATGTGCCTCCCCCCACTGCACGATCACTGAGTCCCAATGTTTGTAGTTGATGGGCTATGCTAGTGCTGTCATTACGATTAGTTTATAATTTGCACTATTAGAATTAGTGAAAGACACACTTGGAATGATAATAAGGACCCAAAGAGGGATCCTGAAAGACACTTAATGTGTGGACAGCATGGCAAGTGGCTGTCACCGTTTCCCTATGCGCATGGTTAGCAACTTGAATACTCTATTTTATTTTAGTACTAATCCTCTGCAATTTTGATATGTGTTAACGTTGATTTGTACATTACTCCCTTTTCCGGCTTACATGTCTAACGCAAAGCCAATGTTCATAATTGTATGATTTTTCCCCCATTTATATTTTCTTCATTTAGAGAGCAAGTGTACGATTCAACAACCTGACCATGGCAACGTGTCCGCTACCACTGTATACCGTGATGGAACAGTGAATTTCATGTAAGTCTTTGTAAGCAGAAACAGACTGACACACATTATTAAACAATCTCCATAGGTATCGTGCATTTTTTTTATTCAACGTGCACCCTAAAAATGTTGTGGGTTACATTGATTTGCACGGATTTCAACGTATAATTTAATAGAAAAATTACCATTGACTACTTTATACCCTATACCTATGGGGATGAAAATAGAAATTAATTAAGGGCAATCAAATCTCATTGCCCTATCTTAAAAGTAAATGGTCTAGCTCTAAAAATAATAGCGGTCGAACGTGTTTTACTTTGTTACCACCCAATTTCACATAGACGATGCTAGCTCCAGCTGCTGAAGAAGACGCCAGAAGCTAGTGTCATGGTGAGATGGACGTGGGTGTTCTGGCCTCAACTTTAATTTGGAGGTTCGGTTGAGAATTGCGCACTTCTGGCTGGTTCTAAGCCTTTTTGCTTAACCGTGGCCTCGTCTGCTGCTTAGAAAGAATGAGGAAGCATGAAACAGAAGCACCTGTTCCAACAGTTGGGTTGTTCACGATGCTCAATGATTAATGCAGTCTTCCTGGAGAAAATGACACACTTCTGCTTGGTTCTGGCCTAAAAATAGTTATCACTTCTCTGGAGAAGTGGTTTTAACATGTTTCGGCTTGTGGGCTATCGTTTTGGAGTAATAAATTGTTGATTTGGATCATCTGTTTGCTTTTCTGGGTCGTCTGGAGGGCTAACTTGATCGTCGTAAACTCTTTCTGCTTAAATGTGGCATTGCTGAGATTTTCGTTATGATGGTGTGATATTTCTGAATAGTCCCATGAGCCTGCTTGTTCATCCAGTCGATTAGAAAGGCCACAGACTGTTATACCAGACGATCCCGTACGTTTTAGTCACAAAATATGCACACGAGGCACCGTAAAAAGGGTGACACCATAATATTGTTTTCTCATTTGTGAAGTATTTTGGAGCATCTGGAGCTAGCATCAGCCATGTCAAATCGGGGTATAAGCAAACTTATCAAGGGTACCACAGTACCTCAAACAGTTGGTCTTCTTGCCGTGGGATGGGGTAGCTGAGTATAACTTGGCATTGTAAAGTACATATTCTTAACGGGTATATAGCGTGGTCTGTTATCGTAAAATCGTGCAAAATGACGTACAAGCGCCAAATTTGGCATGCATGTACCTTAGGGCATATAAAAAAAGATTTGGATATGGAACCACCCTCAGCGACCCTTATTATCACTAGGTTCCACCCGTGTTGCGTTTTGACCTAAAAAATTATACACAACTGACATTTAACTAATAATTTAATGGATTTTACATTCAAAATCATCTCATAAAGAATTATGGTAGATTATATAATGGTTTTGATAGTTAGCCATGTAAATATTTAGACTTTTGAAGAATTCCCCATATTATCACTCAACATTTTGCGTAATATCGTTTATTTGATAACTACACAATTACATGATGAATACTAAAAATATCAACACCTGATTTGGTTAGAAGGGTGCCTAATAATGAATTTTAGCCCTGATTACATTTTCATATTCCCCAGCGTTTTGAGATATCCAAGATGGCCGCCGGTGGGGGTGTCGAAATCTCATATTGGCGATATCTTTCTTGATATTTGTGATAGAGTCATGATTTGGTGTCTAGGAGTAGTTTGTGGAGGTCAAGTAGTCCAAATATATTCATTGGAATAAGATTGATCGTCTCCATATATGCCCAATCCAAGATGGCCACCACAGTAGTGTTCGAAATCTGAGTTTATCTGTAACTTTTAACGATCAATGATGGAAACATGATTTTGGTATGTAGATGTAGGTTTGTGTCGTCATACAATCAAAATATCCTAATAGAAACAAAATTGACTAACTAGACATAGACAAAGTTCTAGATGGCCGCTGCAGGTGTTGTACAAATTTGAGATTAGCTTTAATGCGGTAACCATTAATGATAGAATCATGATTTGGTATATAGATGTAGGTTTGTTGAAAATATAACTAACTAATTTGATGTAAGGAAATTAAAGATTGCCGCCACTACCAGGTAGGCATCATAGCTCTTATCATTCCTACCCATTAAGATATCATGATAATGCTGTAGTCCTCATTGATTACAAAACATAATCATCATCATTATGGGATATTGACCTACACGTAAATAATTCAAGACAAATATTACAATTCAAATGTAATGGCACACTATCTCAAAGAAAGATACCTCATCCAAACACTGCACTATAAACCACATAAATACAGGTTTCCAATTGAATAGAGAAGGCCCCGCAGCTCCTCCTTAAAGTTGAGACGGATTGTAACAAGGTCAAGCTCGTTCTGAATGTCCTCAATGTAAAAGTAGCTGTTATATAACACAAATGACAACAATGGACTTCAGACCAGTATTGGTACTGTACTGGAGCACAAGGATGACTTCAAACACTTTGGCACATGGATGGATGAATCTCAAAAGTACATCTTGGTCAAAAAGATACTTGCTTAATAGAAAACCCTCAACAGCATTAACAAAGTATGGAAATCGTTGCTACAGTGCCGACAGTCCTACTTTATTACTCAGAATGTTACCTTCAAACAAAAACAATGGAAAGCTCTCGCAATGCTACAGACGTCACATCTCTCTACACATGTGATGCAAACGATCCTGCACATATTAAAACTGGAGCTCCCATGCTCTGTGGTGAATTCTCAACAGTCACTGATGAGATTGCCAATAGAATACTCAAATTAGAAGGATACTACTACTACTCCCATACTTTGGTTGAGCTTCTGGAAAGGTATGGGGTTGGAAGTAACACATGGGAATTGGAGACGTGGGAGGTCTCTGGCGAAGTGAGAAGCTTGGTGGAACATTCTGGGTTTCCTGAAACGTGATGCAGGAGCTACTGGTGCTATCAAAGTAGCCACACTATTGCTGGACAGGGAGATTTGAAGACTTCGTGTTCTATATTTCAGGTTTCTAGCCAAACTGCAATACAGCAGTGTGTATTGGTAATCTGAAACTTTGCTTAATCACATGGCCAGTTAAATAAGTATATATGAATATCAGGACTGACTCGACATATAACATATCTTTGATCTGGGCTAATATGCAAAACCAATGAGTGGAGCTAATACACATTCTCTCTAGGGAAAGATCGGTATAGCAGGTGTCTGTAATAGATTTGATGACTGTATCAATCACAATGATGCATTATAATAGACAATCATTTTTCATTCTGGTCACCTTGGATTTTACTCCTAAGTGAATATCGAATGGTCGATCAAATGTTTTACGTTATTTATATAGTGCAAAACAAATTACATAACAACTAAACAACCAAATCATGATTCTATCACTAACAATGCGCATGCTAATTACAATCATTCAACCATGGCAACCATATTGAATTCGGCTAATATCCAAATGAGGCATCTTTTTTTAGTATAGTAAGTTTATTTTAACATACAAAGCTAAAATAACTAACAATAAATAAACCTATAAATCTATATCAAGACACCAAACTCATAATTCTATAACATAATAGTTGAAATGTTATAAACAATCTCATGTTTTGAGAACTCCTGTGGTGGCCATCTTGGATTTCGCTTACATCCAAATGTTGAATATTTTTTTCACGAATATGTGTGGATTCTATGACTTCATAAACTTACACCTGTAAACCAAAATCATGATTTCATCATTATTAGTAACTATTTTATGGAAAATCATAGATTTTGAACACCCATGTGGCAGCCATCTTGGATTTTGCATATATGGAGATGGTCAATCTTGTTCCAATGGGCATATGTGGATTCTATGACCAAGAAAACCTACCACTAGACACCAAAATCATAACTCTATCACAAATATCAAGAAATATATAGCCAATATTAGATTTCAAACCCACCAACCGGTGGCCATCTTGGATTTCTCAAAATGCTCGGGGATATCAGATCATTATAATGTGTTGCATATTCAAAAATCTTGTGATATTTAACAGAACAAATTTCAATGGTATTTGACATGTTTCTTCGTATTGACATCTTTTGTACATTTACATATGTGGTCAATGTTTAAGTTACGTAGCATCAAACATGTATCTTTATGAATAAGGTTTGTTTATACCGATTTTCTAGAGTTATATTCAAACAAAAATGAAGTTATAGTGATATATTGTGTTGCATGTTGGTTAAAGGACTTGAAAGACATAAAGAAAACTTGATATTGAGAATTATTGTATAGAAAATCACATTGAGTGATAATAGGAGAGTTCTTCAAAAAGTTTAAATATTTACATGGCTAACTATCAAAACCATTATATATTTTTAATGTAAAAATACATCAAATTACCTGTTAAATGTCAGTTGTGTATGATTGCTTAGGTCAAAACACAACGCGGGTGGAACCGAGTGATAATAGGGGTCGCTGAGGGTGGTTCCATATCCAAATCTTTTTTATATGCCCTAAGGTACATGCATGCCAAATTTGGCGCTTGTACGTCATTCTGCACGATTCTCTCAAAATATGCGGTAACAGACCACGCTAAATACGTTTTCACATCATGCAAACCCGAAGGCGGCCGATTATTGCACTTTCTGACGCACATGGATTTTTTTCAACGGAAAATCAATTTAAAAAATCTGCTCACGAGAAAGGCTGATTGTTTTTGGTTATATGCTAGCATATATGGTAAGGATCGGTATAGTAAGAAATCAGAAGGCCATACGCAAGATGTCATTCACATCCCCTTACCACTGATCAACACCAAATATATCCGGAACCACTTTTTATTAGAAAAGAGACACACTATTTTAATGGTTTGGTGGCCACCTTAATACTTTCAACGTGGATCGTTTTCTAACTGAACCTATTAGAATGGGTCTATCAGTATAGGAATCCACTGTATCTCTTGAAGGGAGAACCCTAGTCTTTCAAAAGACCTTACATCTAATAGTTGTTTCCTCTATTATTACAAAAAATCGCTCATGTAAACCATATAACAAATGCAAAGAAGAGCAAGTGTAATTGTGACAGCCTCTAGCTCTAATAGATATAAGGTCTTTTACAAAACCCTAGGAATCCCGCTGATATTAAATATATATATACAGCCTCAAACATCCTGGCCTATTATAGCCTTTAAAACCGGAGTGTTCACTAGTATATATATATAGCAGCAGCTGCAGAAGCAATAGCATGCATGGGTGATTTACCAGGTAATGATTAGCCAAGACATTAAGTATGTGATCTTGATCAAAGCTTCTTTATTGATTTGATTGATTGATTTGATTGGTTTATTATAGTGACATGGTATAAAAATTCAATTACAATAACATATGAGTCAATTATGTTACAAATATATACCCAGCCCTTCAGGGCTTATCAGTCACCTATATCTAAATATATATACAATCTATGATATAATGAGGCTTAATTTAAATACTAAAATGCAGCTAAAGCAGGGCCATTTACATATACATATATAGTACACAAAAAATAAACACACATACTTGTATATAAAATAACTAAGTAAATAACATAGCATAACACACACACACCATCATATATATATATATAGACATGTAAAGTAAATCTAATTTTTAAAAAAGAAAGAATATGAACGCAAAAGGGAATCCTTCTCCACCAATGTCCAGCAGTCCAATCCTGATCCCCCAAATCTCAATCCACAAGGCAAACCCAAACACCCCATGCAAAAACCAAGGGAAAGAAACCATCCAACCCACCAAAAGCATATGGATACATACATGTTAATGAATTTGAGTGTTTTAATTATTGAAATAAGTTATTTTTTCTGATATGCCATATACTTTTAATAAATTTGATAGCCTCTCTCCCCCGTTCCCGCATGAGACATTCAAATTTACCCAAGGCTCTGAAAGCTAGGATCAGACCGCAGGACACCAGCAGAGAAGCACGTCCTCTCACGCTCATACATCCCACACTCACGAAGTGGAACTTGTCCTCCATGGTACAAATGAACAGTACCACATGCTTAAACGGGAAAATACCTAGCTTCAGCTGCTCTGAAAATAGATTGCTGCTCTAAAATCATAAGCCATGTGCTTTTAGTTAATGACGTCACGTTTGCAAAACTTTCAGCAAGATTGACGTCATACAGAAGCTTTTAGAATAGGCCTTCATGTCAGATCATTTAAAGGCCGTTTAATAGGCTAGGAGAACCCATTTCATCATACTTACACCCCCGGAGCTACTTTCTATTGGAAAAGGCCCACAAGATTTTAATGGTTTAGTAGCCACCTAAATTCTTTCAAAATGTATCGTTTTCTTGCTCAAACTAATAGCATGGGTCTATCAGGACACGAATCCATTGTTTCCCTTGAAGGGAGATCCCATGTCAGCATGCATAGGCCCCCAGAGCCACTTTTTATTGGAAAAGAGACACAAGATTTTAATGATTTAGTGGCCGCATTTATTCTTTCAAAATGGATGTTTTCTAACTGAAAAAATTGGAAGAGGTCTATCAGGACAGGAATCTAGTGTCTCTCTTGAAGGGAGACCCCAATTCAGCATGTATAGGCCCCCGGCCACTTTTTATTGGAAAAGGGCCACAAGATTTTAATGTTATAGTAGCGACTTTAAGTCTATCAGGACACAAATCCACTGTCTCCCTTGAACGGAGTACCCCATGTCAGCATGCATAGGCCCCCGGAGCCACTTTTTATTGGAAACGAGACACAATATTTAAATGATTTAATGGCCACCTCATTTTTTTCAAAATGGATAGTTGTCTTGCTCAAACGAATAGAATGGGTCTATAAGGATAGTCAGGGTGCCACCCAACCTAACCGCGCCTCGGTCGATAAAGTTTTTTTATGGACCATTGATGACCATTAACTACATATTATATCTCCAATTTACGTCCAATACTTCCCTAACCTAGTAAAATAATACATGAAACAAGACGGCTTACAGTTACTGCAAACTACACAAAATTAGTGTATCTTTTCCAATACGGCTTTCCAAAACTTTTCCAAGTAACTTTCAACATGCAACTACAATTTCTGATCGGCCTTGTTTATCATACAAGAACTGAACACCCAATGCTGACTTCTACTGCAATACTTAATTTTACTGCTTAAACAGTACTTAATACAGGCCCGTGGGAAGCAAAATGATATTGGTAAGACCATTTAAAAGTTTTGGTCTATAATCATGGATTTTTATTTTTCTCCCAAATGATTGGTCAGGCCATAATTAAATTATTGTATTATTTTTTCCCCACCCACAAATTATTGGTCAGGCAATTGCCTGACCGCCTTAGCCCTTCCTACGGGCCTGTAATACTTGCTCTGCTGATATGCCCCACTACTTCAGAGCCATATAACTGTGAGGCTACCAACAAGAGCTTCCATTTTTGTGACAGCGTGGTTACGATTATTTGCATGTTTCTGTGATTATGATATGGCAAAAAGAATAAGCTTTTTATAATCTAAATAGTCCCAAACCAATTATTTTATTAAAAAATCGTTGAATATTTAGTGTGCATGTCAGTTGTAAGCCGGTCATTTATAGATGTAGAATTGTTCTTGACTAGAGAGGATTTTAGACGGTGGGGTTCATCAATGGCTGCCAGAGCTCTGGGACAGTGGTTATTCACATATGATTTTTCTCAACAACTGGAAAGATTTTCTGCCAACACTCACAGCTAAACAAAGCAGAGGGGCTAGTTATAACATTGTTTACAAGCATTGTTGTTTAGTGGTCTGAGCCCTATACGGAAACTAAATGAGCCTACTCTGTCTTAGTAGTTTAAAGAATTTAAATTATTGGAATTCTTGATGAATTAAAGCAAACAATAAAATGGTTGGTCGGGATGGGACCGCCAGCTACTAATGATGCCTCTGCTACATGTACCCAAACATCTTTCAAGCCATATTTCAAGCCATATTTCAAGCCATAGATCCATAACTGAAACAGAATATTATATTTGTTATTTGACAGAGTATGACACCCACAAAAATTGTTACAGGTCAGAGGTGACAATATTGAATATCAACCAGCAACATACATGTAGTTGGGGTAAATTACAAATGAGAAATTCAATGGCAATTACACGTGGCTTTTCATTGTCAATTACAAACATTACAAAGTTACGATGGCAAATAGAATTACAATGATGAGTTGTAATTCAATTGTTATTCAATAGGTCAATTGCAATTACAATTCACTTAGAATATAATCAATTAATTATTAAATCAATTACGTACACATGTACATACGAAGGGATGGATGCTGGGCGGGTGCGGGTGTGGGTGCGTAATAGACGTATGGATGCATGCTTGTACATTGTATATATATAGACGTTCCGGAAATTACCCAACTCGTTGCAGGAGTCTGGTATAAATAATACGAATCTAACTAAAATGGTAATGACACATATTTTATTCTTCAGATGTTTTGAAAATGCTACATTATGGTACTGGCGTCATCGTAGGCGGCGCTATTACAGCGGTTACATTAAGTACTCCTCGAACTCAGTGACACTGACATGCCAGTATACCGGTAAATGGGACGAAGAACCAACCCCCGTATGCAAAGGTGATATTTTCATTGGTTAAAGCATTATTACTCCCGCTAAAAAATCTCGCAAGTGCATCAATCCTGAAGTCTTATACCCCCGTTTCACTGCTCATTAACATAGCGCGGATTGTGGGCGATTGTGAATACCCACAAAAAATCGACCACTTGCTCCTACTCGGGCCATGTCGGGCTGTTTACTCGGAGGACTGTGATCAGGCACATATAGGGCCGAGAGCAACTATTGCAACCATCGGCCGTACTCATTGCGTGTTTCATGCATCTTCAAACATTAAATTGAATAGTCCCAAAGGAGATGATTGGGGATTTTCCTTAGGTTATTGGTTGAAATCACCTCATGCCGTCTTTCAATCATCCCGTAATCGTCATATCAGGCAATAATCTTGCATTAGCCCCTGTGCGGGGGGCCGCTCATCTCTATTTGTCCCCACTCTTCCTACTTAATGTTGGCTGATTAGACATGACTGGGACGAATGAAGACGCTTGATTGGGCACAAAAGGCCTGATTGTGGGACGAGTGAATACCATCATGGACGATTGCCTCTCAATTACAGCCAATTTAGAGTAAATCACTGGACAATTTTTGAACTCACAACCTACATGTAGGAGGGCTCAAACTTACGACCTCCTGGTCATGAATCCATCATTATACCACTCTATCCAGGACACACCCTTGAATACTGTTCTCTGATTGGCTGAGAGCCAAAGTCAGCCGGGCATAATTACTCGATGATCCATGGGTGAATTTTGCCCTCTGACAGTAGAAGCGTCCGCCATTTTGAAGCCGTCGATTAAAAAATAAAATCAACTATATTTACGTTACCACAGATTTTGAGACACACAGTTAGAAAAATAGCCACGACAATACTAATCCCCCATGCTACTAGTACTTAATAGTTAAATTTGAACCGGATTAGGGAGCATATTAATGCAGCCAACCGTGAACTGTTTAGACTAGCATCGCTGTTTTTAAATTCGTCATAGTTGAACGAATCTTTTGACTGTTCAGAAATAATTGGTAAGTAAATACGATGCTTTTAATTATTAACTGTGATAAACCTAGTGTTATTAGTTTCAGTGATCAAAATTGCTTAAACAAATGTTAAACCGGATAATGCTAATAATGTGTGCAAAACCCAGAAGAAGGTATATGACTTCATTCGGCGTGGCCAATGTGGAGCTTTTTCCCATCTAATAAAAATCTGTTTGTGAAGGTTAATCATGGTATACGAATATATATCATGTTTTTTCGGTTAATATGGAATCAATGCCCTCATTTGTTGAAATATTGCCCTCGCAAGCTCGGGCAATATTCAACAAATTCGGGCATTGATTCATGCATATTGACCTCAAAACCATGACATATTTCTTCAATCTATGCACTCATCCATCACTGCTTATTCGATAATATTATTATCATTATTACAAGTTAGGGTAAGCGTAAGGATCTTATACGGTCGTCAGCACTGCCTTAGACCTGAAAGCCATTAAAAAGTAAATATAACAAAAACAAATATTTACTTAAAAATAATTAAAAACAGTTGTATCTGAATAACTTCTCAGGCGCTTTCAACCGAAATATATCACTCGAACCGAAACACAAATTCACGTGAATGTTATTTTTGCTCTTTATCACGATAATTAATGGGTCAACAACATTTCTGAAAACATCCTCTTAAAGAGCTTAGCTCTTGAACTCTTTCAAATTATGTTTCATACGACCCATAGCTCCCCAAAATATACATTAAAAATGTACATACTTGGGTCCCCATAACACCATAATAATTTTTGAGGGGCCCTTGTTATTTAGGACTTTAGTGAGTTTACTAGATTTAACATAACTTTGGACCCTTAAAATGTATATGGACCTACTTGGGGCTCCTTCTTGGTTGGGTGCTTTCGTATGAAAAGAATTTTGAGTAAACAGTGGCACAATCCGAATCTGAGGCCCTATAATGATGTTTACTTGGGGCCACTTGTTATTTAGGGCTTTGGGGTGTGCACCCGATTTAACATGATGTGGGGCTATCCTGAGATGTAGAATGTATATTCTTAGTGCTTTTTATGGTTTGGTGCTTTGCGAAAAACATTTTAAAATAAAAATGCTGGTAATATCTGGTCCCTCTAAATATATATTATGGAGTGGCCCCTTATTATTAGAGGGTTTCACGTCAAACATTTGCGTGTGTACAAATTTTGCTGCTGTTGTGACATGCTGTATGTTCACTAGGGAGTTGAGAAAGATGTAGTGTGACAGGATGCCAATGACCTGGTGTCAATATAGAGTCGTTTGATACTGCATTGTGGCGACTTTAGACCATGCACTAGACATTCAAGTTGAGTCCATTGACGCCACCACTATATCATTCAGACTAGTGGATAGGGTGATGGCTTCATGACCAGCAATCATGAGTTTGAGTCCCCACTCTGGGTCGGTTAGCTGCAATATTTTGAAAATTTTGAAAAGTGTTTAGACACACTCATTACCTTTTAACAAGATACAAAAACATTCAAGAATCCTCCATGCACATCTTCTTTGTATTAAAACTCAGCCAGGTATAATCTCCTGGCATCTGCCTGTCTGGAATGATGGATATGTTTCTGGAGCCCCATCAGGGTTACTTCATATTCTAAATTCAATTAATTCAAATGTGCATGTTCAATAAAAAAAAAACTTTAGAAATTTCCGCCACTGTTGGACCGTTGGCCATTCGGACCGGAGCACGGACACATGCACGTGCACACGCACTCATGCACACACACATTTTGATGTGTACATCGGCCTCCTACGTATAGCGATCTAAATAATGCTATCAACGTCCTCTGTGATCAACACCAAGTCACGCATTAGACTCCTCACTTGGTCTGTTTTCTAAATTATTATGAGGTCTGCTTACACTTTCATCAACCTTTAACAAGATACAAAGCACCATGGTCTGCAGGGTAGAGACGAGATGGGGCTATTAATGTTTAATCATTCTCTCTGGTTCTCACTGGTTCTCACTCGTATCGACATATCACCCGTATGGAGTAGGATAACAGAGACGATTAAAGGAGAGAATCGGTCCAGCATAAGGGGAGTTGAAGTTTTGAATTTGATGTATCGCAGCAGCTAAAGTCGGCAGATTGCACACGAGAAGAGCCGAGAAGGGGAAAGATTGAAAGACAAGTGTGTGTGTTCAAGTATGAGACCAGTTTGAGACGAATGTGAGGCGTGTGAAAACCCTGCCACCTATAGCAAATAGCTCAGTACTGGGACAATTTGGGGTATTAGCCACTGTAAACACTGAAACTCGATTGGCTCTTACGAAAGAAAACACCGGGCCCACGACCGTGTCTATACGCGTGTTATATTAAATGATTTTTGCACGATATTTCTATAGTTGATGGCAGTTCTTCGTAATTTTTCATCGCACAAATTGCCAATTTTCAAAGTAAGCTCATGCTCATAAACCGCATGTGTTACACGTGTGTCAACGTGTCATAATGCAGTGAGGTGAGCAGTAGGTATAGTTTGTGGTTATGTTATCTATATGTATGTGTGGCTGTATTATTCATGCATGATATATGTATGTATGACAATAAGATAAATTATAAATGATGAATGTACATGTAATTAGACGATGACTTTATCCAGATTATATCATAAACACAGCGAAAGTAGATATTATTATCTTTCTGGTTCTGATGATTGGTCTTTTTGACAATTCTGTCACCTATGAAGTGACTTGTAGCTGGCATTAACTCGTGACGTACGTGGTTTGTGTATGATATTATGCATAAAGTAGATGTATAAAACATTAGCATGAAGAGTTTACAAAAGGATAGAGAAATATCTATGGTGATAAAATATATGCTAATGACTTTTCTCTCTCTTATATAGCGGACTGCCCATGCACTTTCTTTGAATCCAAAAAATTCGAATGCAAATCAAATGACAAGTTCCAGCACAATGATGAGAGATCAATGAAGTGCAAACCTGGTTATCAAATAGAAAGAGACAAGAACTCAGAGCAATTTACGTGTGACAATGGCGACACCTACTCCATCAGATGTAAGCTGTAAACCAAGTAAGTGGTAACACCGTGCTTCAACTGTCAGTCGGTGTTGGCGAAATTTCTTCATGTTGGGTATTGTAAAGCGGTGTTGGGAGTTAGTAGCAGAATGTTGTGAGCATTTTAGTACAGAAAATATGATAATTTTCATCTTTATATACTGATATGACCTATCTCTAACGAACTGTTAGATGGATTATATAACTGTTGTTGATACTTCAATAATAGTAACATGCTTAGCAGGTAATAAACTGTATTATTTTGGTCCACAAAATTCCCATCCTCTATTTCTTCTGTCAAAACAATATATGTTGCTTGAAGGCGTTAGGAAAAAGACATTATCTTTTTCATCCAGCCATATCTATATCATTTATACATGTGTATTGACAATCTGATGAAGCCCTCTTTATGGGTGAAAGCTTGCAACCTTTCTTCTTGTAAATATCCTTGTTTTAAAGTAATGAACTGTAGCCTACATCTGTGCATTCGTACATGAATATAAATGTATGAAAATTTGTCCACAAAATCAGCAATACCCAACAACGCAAAACTCCCTCAACACCGACCGACAGTTGAAGCACCATGGGTCAGCCCCATTAATAGTTAAGCATGTAACATATACATATGTTGATTCTATATCTATAGAAGATTCATCATTGGAATACTATTGAACCATGCCACCTTCTTGAACTAATGTACTCAGTCAAAAGGAGAAAACAAAATTTATTCCTTTATTAACAAATTGTATATTCAACAATATATTTTTAGTACCTTGCTATAGAGACGAATGTGAGGGTTGTGAAATTGCTGATGAAACACAAAATGATGAATCATGGCAAGTTAATTGCAAGGCCAATTACAAACGAAAAGTTAACCAAGTAATTTGCTCATTTGGAAAATGGAAAGACGGAGAGGGAGAGCTAGTCTACAAACCATGTGGTACGTAACATATCATCTCTATAACTTAAACAAGTAATGATAATATCATTGAAATAATGAGATAATGTTAGATAATTAAATGAATGTGATAGCATTATTTGCACATGTACATAACAATGACCAACTTACTAGAAACAAATGTAACCCAATATGTCTTAAACTGTCAAGCCGATTAGTAGAATACAAAAGGGTTCCAGTATTGAGTATTGGAATTGACGAATTAGTCGAGGGCCAGCAGATTACATGGGAAAATGAACATAAAGTTCATGAGTTACATAGTTCGACATATGATCTCATGCAGTTAAAAAACTTCTTACCTTCGGTTTCAAATTTCATGTATACTACAATATTCATGTACATAAGACACTAGGAGTTTGACTTGTGGTTCATGTTAATAGAAGACTGTTTAACATTAAGAACATTACTTTTACAGCAATTCATGAATATATGAACACTAATGAATCATTCATTTTATTTTTACTGTTATATAGAAAGATATTGCTCGACTGATCCTGATTGGAATATGGTAAACTATCCCAACGAAGAATTCTTGTTCTCTGATGAGGCGGCATCTATAATAAGGTATGATTTAATTCGGGAGCACACACAAATTACAGGAAGCGGGCACAACAATATTCGTCGCGAACTAGTTATTTTCTCATGTAAGCGACATTCCTAACACTACACTAGACCGAGGCTATTTAGATCTATATCTATACTGGCATTCCTACAATATTGCCAGCAACGTAGCATCGTATAACAAACTACTTTCTTTATTTCTACAAACAATTTCTACAAACAAAACAATCACAATCAGTCGTCATGCATTGACAAATTGTTATCATGGACAAATTTGTTTCATATATATATATATATATATATATATATCATATATATATATATATATATATATATATAAATATATATAAGCATACAGTACTATTAATAAACAAACTTTTGGAAATACATTAACAGCTATGCTACTATCACATAGTAGGGTAAACTGATGCAAAATGCATGGTCCATGCACAAATTACCAAGCTAATCTAATCTAATATAGAAATACGATGTTGAAGTAAAAATTAGTAAGGTGGAACAGTATGTGATCTGCAGTGTATTAATCAATGTTAAAGAAATATTTGAATTGCTTATGCCTTTAAATACACATTGATATTAGGTGTAACCAGCAGAATAAAGATCTTTTTGTTGATGGAACATTACAAGAAGAGCAAGTGTCCATGCGCTGTGATAGCAGAGGAAAATGGGAAAAACGTGTGGAATGTAAAGGTCAGCATTATGTCCTTGAGATCATATAGTAAGCATGTGCAAATTTAAAAACATTGTACCGGGGTATACTGCATTCCACATTCATAATCTAAGCTTTCTGGAAAATCACAATTTTAGCTATATGCTAATAATGAAAGATGTATCCACTTACGTATTTGGCAATAACTCGGGACAAGGATTGTGCCTTCTTACATGTATGATATCATGCATAAGGTAGATGTTTCGAAAAACAATTTCACAATCCATGTGCAAAATTTAGGGAAACAGCAGAAAATAAAGAAAAGGGAATAGAGAAATATCTATGTTGATATAATATTTATGCTGTAATGTATATTTCTTTCCTTCTATGATATAGCGTACTGCTCATGTACTTTCTTTGAAACCAATAACTTTGAATGCCAATTTGACAAGTTTCGGCACAAGGAAAAGAAAGAAATAACATGCAAAACTGGTTATCAAATAAGCAGAAACAAGTATTACGAGGAATTTTTGTGTAGCGATGGCACACCTACCCGTACATACAGAACCAACTCGGATGTAAGCTGTAAACCAAGTAAGTGGTAACACAGTGCTTCAATTGTCAGTCGGTGTTGGCGAAATCTCTTCATGTTGGGTATTGTAAAGCGGTGTTGGGAGTAGAAGAATGGTGTGAGCATTTTAGTAGAGAAAAAATTATAATTTTCATTTTTATATACTGATAAGACCTATCTCCAACGAACTGTTAGATGGATTATATATCTGTTGTTAATACTTCAATAATAGTAACATGCTTAGCAGGTAATAAACTGTATTAATTTGGTCCACAAAATTCCCATCCTCTATTTCTTCTGTCAAAACAATATATGTTGCTTGAAGGCGTTAGGAAAAAGACATTATCTTTTTCATCCAGCCATATCTATATCATTTATACATGTGTATTGACAATCTGATGAAGCCCTCTTTATGGGTGAAAGCTTGCAACCTTTCTTCTTGTAAATATCCTTGTTTTAAAGTAATGAACTGTAGCCTACATCTGTGCATTCGTACATGAATATAAATGTATGAAGGTTCATCCACAAAATCAGCAATACCCAAAATCACAAAACTCCCTCAACAACGACCGACTTTTGAAGCACCATGGGTCCCCAAAATCAGCAATGACCCAATGTTTCTACGCAAAACTCCTCAACTCATCAATGGACAGTTGCCCATCCACCATGGGTCAGCCCCATTAATAGTTAAGCATGAAATATACATATGTTGATTCTATATCTATAGAAGATTCATCATTGGATACTAATGAACCATGCCATTTTCCTGAACTAATGTACTCACTCAAAAGGAGTAAACAAAATTTATTCCTTTATTTCCAAATTGTATATTGAACAATATCTTTTTAGTACCTTGCTATAAGGACGAATGTGAGGGTTGTGGAATTGCTTATGAAACACAAAATGATGAATCATGGACTGTTAGGTGCGATGTAAATTTCAAACCAAAAGTTGAGGAAGTATTTTGCTCGTTTGGAAAATGGCAAAACAGACAGGGACATCCAGTCTACAAGCCATGTGGTACGTAAAATTTTATAACTGTAACTTAAACAAGTAATGATAATATCATTAAAATAATGAGATAATGTTAGATAATTAAATGAATGTGATAGCATTATTTGCACATGTACATAACAATGACCAACTTACTAGAAACAAATGTAACCCAATATGTCTTAAACTGTCAAGCCGATTAGTAGAATACAAAAGGGTTCCAGTATTGAGTATTGGAATTGACGAATTAGTCGAGGGCCAGCAGATTACATGGGAAAATGAACATAAAGTTCATGAGTTACATAGTTCGACATATGATCTCATGCAGTTAAAAACTTCTTACCTTCGGTTTCAAATTTCATGTATACTACAATATTCATGTACATAAGACACTAGGAGTTTGACTTGTGGTTCATGTTAATAGAAGACTGTTTAACATTAAGAACATTACTTTTACAGCAATTCATGAATATATGAACACTAATGAATCATTCATTTTATTTTTACTGTTATATAGAAAGATATTGCTCGATTGATCCTGATTGGAAAATGGTAGACTATCCCAACAAAGGATTCTTTTTCTCTGATGAGGAGGCATCTATAATAAGGTATGATTTAATTCGGGAGCACACACAAATTACAGGAGGCGGGCACAACAATATTCGTCGCGAATATGCATACTAGTTATTTTCTCATGTAAGCGACATTCCTAACACTACACTAGACCAAGGCGATTTATAGATCTACATCTCTACATGTATGTATACTGTCATTCCTACAATATTGCCAGCAACATGTATATGGGGTATACTGATCACCTATCATTCTACAATGACATCATTTGTAGTTAAATGGATGTTTATGGTTGAAAAACCTGTCTTCGAGAAAAGTCAGTAGATGTTTATTGTTATGAATGTGCTTGCTGTGGAGAATGGA
>CM032660.1:2156499-2166772 GCA_019095985.1 Streblospio benedicti | reverse complement strand
TCTGGATCAAGTCATCGTCTAATTACATTCATCATTTATAATTTATCTTATTGTCATACATACATATAGCATGCATGAATAATAATACAGCCACACATACATATAGATAACATAACCACAAACTCTACCTACTGCTCACCTCACTGCATTATGACACGTTGACACACGTGTAAAACATGCGGTTTATGAGTATGAGCTTCCTTTGAAAAGTAGCAATTTGTGCGATGAAAAATTACGAAGAACTGCCATCAACTATAGAAATATCGTGCAAAAATCATTTAATATAACACGCGTATATAGACACCGGTGTTTTCTTTCGCAAGGCCAATCGAAGTGTTTTCGTTTACAGTAGAGCCAATCGGCAGTTTCAGTGATTTAGTGTGGATTGGTGTGCCGAGGGCAAATGCGTCCCCCCAGTACTGACCTATTTGCTATAGGGGGCAAGGTTGTCACACGCCTCACATTCATCTCAAACTGGTCTCATACTTGCCCCCCCCCCCCCCCTCTTGTCTTTCAATCGCCTCTTCTCGGCTCTTCTCGTGTGCAATCAGCCGACTTTAGCTGCTGCAATACATCAAATTCAAAGCTTCAACTCCCCCTATGCTGGGCCGATTCTCTCCTGTAATCATCTCTGTTATCCTACTCCATCCGGGTGATATGTCGATACGAGTGAGAACCAGTGAGAACTAGTGAGAATGATTAAACATTAATAGCCCCATCTCGTCTCTACCCTGCAGACCATAGGTGCTTTGTATCTTGTTAAAGGTTGATGAAAGTGTAAGCAGACCTCATAATAATTTAGAAAACAGACCACGCGATGACCTGGTGTTGATCACAGAGGACGTTGATAGCATTATTTAGATCGCCATAAGTTTATGTTGAAGCAAGTCTTGAGGAGGCCGATGTACACATCAAAATGTGTGTGTGCGTGCATGCGTGTGCACGTGCATGTGTGCGTGCTCCGATCCGAATGGTCCAACAGTCCAACAGTGGCAGAAATTTCTAAAGGGGTTCACTTTTTTTGAAATGCACTTTTGAATTGATTAAATTTAGAATATGAAGTAACCCTGATGTGGCTCCAGAAACATATCCATCATTCCAGACAGGCAGATGCCAGGAGATTATACCTGGCTGAGTTTTAATACAAAGAAGATGTGCATGGGGGATTCTTGAATGTTTTTGTATCTTGTTAAAGGTTAATGAATGTGTCTAAACACTTTTCAAAATTTTCAAAATATTGCAGCTAACCAACCCAGAGTGGGGACTCAAACTCATGATTGCTGGTCATGAAGCCACCACCCTATCCACTAGTCAGAATGATATAGTGGTGGTGTCAATGGACTCAACTTGAATGCCTAGTGTGTGGTCTTAAGTCGCCACAATGCAGTATCAAACGACTCTATATTGACACCAGGTCATTGGCATCCTGTCACACTACATCTTTCTCAACTCCCTGGTGAACATACAGCATGTCACAACAGCAGCAAGATTTGTACACGTGCAAATGTTTGACGTGAAACCCTCTAATAATAAGGGGCCACTCCATAATATATATTTAGAGGGACCAGATATTACCAGCATTTTATGCAACAAATGTTTTTGCAAAGCACCAAAACATAAAAAGCACTAAGAATATACATTCTACATCTCAGGATACCCCCACATCATGTTAAATCGGATGCACACCCCAAAGCCCTAAATAACAAGTAACATCATTATAGGGCCTCAGATTGTGCCACTTTTTACTCAAAATTCTTTTTATGCGAAAGCACCCACCCAAGGATTAGTCCCAAGTAGGTCTATATACATTTTAAGGGTGCAAAGCTATGTTAAAATCTAATAAACTCACGAAAGTCCTAAATAACATGTGGCCCTCAAAATTATTATGGTGTTATTTGGACCCAAGTATATGTAGCCCCAATTAATGTTGAACATTTAAGATATGGATATGGTGTCGTATGAAACATAATTTGAAAGAGTTAAAGAGCTATCCTTAATATGCTCACACTAACTTGTAATAATAATAATAATATCGGATAAGCAGTTATGGATGAGTGCATAGATTGATGGATTCATGACCAGGAGGTCGTAAGTTTGAGCCCTCCTACATGTAGGTTGTGAGTTAAAAATGTGCAGTGATTTACTCTAAATTGGCTGTGAATGAGAGGCAATCGTCCATGATGGTATTCACTTGTCCCACAATCAGGCCTTTTTGTGTCCAACCACTCGTCTTCACTCGTCCCAGTCATGTCTAATCGGCCAACATCAAGTAGGGAAGAGTGGGGACAAATAGAGATGAGCGGCCCCCAGCGCAGGGGCTAATGCAAGATTATTGACTGACAATTATGGGATGATTGAAAGACGGCATGAGGTGATTTCAACCAATAACCTAAGGAAAATTTCCAATTATCCCCTTTGGGAGTATTAAATTTAATGTTTGAAGATGCATGAAACACGCAATAAGTATGGCCGATGGTTGCAATAGTTGCACTCGGCCCTATATGTGCCCGATCACAGTCCGAGTAAACAGCGCGATATGGCCCGATTAGGAGCGAGTGGTCGATTTTTTGTGGGTATTCACAATCGGCCACAATCCGCGCTATGGTAATGAGCAGTGAAATGGGGGTGTAAGATTTCAGGTTTACGACACAGGATTGATGCACTTGCCAGATTTTTAGTGAGAGTAATAATGCTTTAACCAATGAAAATATCACCTTTGCATACAGGGGTTGGTTCTTCGTCCCATTCACCGGTATACTGGCATGTCAGTGTCATTGAGTTCGAGGAGTACTTAATGTAACGACTGTCATGCCAGTACCATAATGTAGCATTTTCAAAACATCTGAAGAATAAAATATGTGTCATTACCATTTTAGTTAGATTCGTATTATTTATACCAGACTCCTGCAATGAGTTGGGTAATTTCCGGAGGACGGTGTGAATGACATGGGACAGGTGGAATGCAAATGGGGAGTCCGCATTGTTACCCCAGTAGTGGTTGCTGGAGTGGGGGGTACTAGTATCAGGATAGTGTGGATGCTGTAGCCCCGTTGTCGGAACTAATTTGCGAGACATGCTGTGTATAAACTAACCATACGTTCATTGGTAGTGTATTGGTTCACTGGGTTTTGATACTTATGTATTTTATACTTATATTAGCTTCTGGGTACAAATTCGGTCACTTTGGAACTAGACATCGAGTCGGCAACATCATTGTCAACATGCAATAAAGTCTACTAAATTTACATGATTGTTTTGGAGCATATAACCTCAACCTCAGCACCGATTCCTAAACCCGTGTTAGACCCGTGGTATGCAACAATATTTATTGTTGAAAAGTGGGCAGGGGGTGGCTTTTGTCAGGACGACGGGTGCGGGGTGTCAGGACAGTGAGGATGCTGTATACTCGTGCTATGCAATATGTATTAAATAGTTGGAGCCTGTGGCGGATAACGTGGACAGGTGCTATCAGAATAGAGTCGGGTGGTGTCAGAATGTTAGAATGTGTGTAAGGGGGTGGTGTCCTACAAACAATTTGAACCCGCAATCTGCATGTCCTTCTTCACGAATATAGGCTCAAACAGGCTCAAAGGACTATTCAGAAATACCACGCCATTAATTCGATAACCTTTTAATGAAAATGTCCGCAATGCCACATTTAAGCAGAAAGGTCTTACGTCGATCAAGTTAGCCCTCCAGACGACCCAGAAAAGCAAACAGATGATCCAAATCCACAATTAACTACTCCAAAACGGGAGTCTACAAGCCGAAAAATATTAAACCCACTTCTCTAGAGAAGTGATAACTATTTTTATGCCAGAACCATGCAGAAGTGTGTCATTTCCTCCAGGAAAACAGCATTAATCATGGACCATCGTGAACAACCCAACTGTTGGAACAGATGCTTCTGTTTGATGCTTCCATTGTTTCAGATCATGCTGGCAGTGGCGGCACTTCAACTGTCCATGGACTTCAACTGTCAACTATTATCCTCACAAAGCAGCAGACGAGGCCACGGTTAAGCAAAAAGGCTTGGAACCAGCCAGAAGTGCGCCATTCTCCACCGAACCTCCAAATTTGAGGCCAGAATACCTACGTCCATCTCACAATAACACTGAGCTTCTGGCGTCTTCTTCAGCAGCTGGAGCTAGCATCGTCTATGTGAAATTGGGTGGTGGTATCAAACTAAAACACGTGCAACTGCTATTATTTTTAGGCCTAGACCATTTACTTTTTAAAATAGGACAATGAGATTTGATTGCTCTTTATTAATTTTGCATCCCGATGGGTATCGGGTATAAAGTAGTCAATGATTATTTTCCTATTAAACTACACGTTGAAATCCATGCAAATCAATATAAACCACTACATTTTTAGGGTGCATGTTTAATAATAAAAAAAACGAACAATAGACGATACCTATGGAGTATGTTTAATAATGCGTATCAGTCTGTTTCTGTTTGCAAAGACTTACTTGAACTCCACTGTTCTATCACGGTATACGGTGGTAGCGGACACGATACCATTGTCAGGTTGTTGAATCGTACACTTGCTCTCTAAATGAAGAAAATATAAATGGGGAGAAAATCATACAATTATGAACATTGTCTTTGTGTTAGACATGTAAGCGGGAAAGAGGAGGAATGTACAAATCAACGTTAACAAATATCGAAACTGCAGAGGATTATTACTAAAATAAAATGCAGTATTCAAGTTGCTGACCATGCGCATGGGGAAACGGTGATAGCCACTCGCCATTCTTTGAACAGTATACGTGTCTTTCAGGATTCGTCTTTGGGTCCGCACCATCATTCCAAGTGTGTGTTTCATTAATTCTGAAATTATAAACTAATAGTGCATAGGCAGATCCAGTGGGGGGGAGGCGCATAGCGCCCCAACCCTTTTCTCCACCAAAATACATTATTTCATTGGGTTTTTGGCATGTTTGCTATCGATCGCGCATTGGAAAACTTTGAGATCCCTTAAGTGTGCGCCCCCCCCCCCCGTTCTGAAAACCTGGTTCTACCAGTTTAGAGTCCATGCATACAAAACATGCACATAAAAGGCATTAAATAAATTCTTAAGAGTAAAATCACTTATTACCTGACCCATACTTCTTCATGCACCGGAACATTTTGTGTATATTGTTTGCCAGTGTAATAATCTTTCACAGTAACGTTGCAATCTCTTGGCACCACACACACGGCCTCTGAAAATAACTTCATACTGATAGGCAACTAGTTTGATAAGTCAAATATTAGATCATTGAAATTGGGTCAAAATTTCCAGAATGTCTGAAGTACATACGTCTCACGTCTCTAATGAATATATTTTCAGGGGGCCGAGCCACACCAAAGAAAGCCCCCCAGCCATAACTCCGTACCCCCCACCCCCAACTCCCAGGAAAAAATGGAAAACAAAAACAAACCAAAATGACCAACATTATCATGTCGACCCAGATAACACAGCATAGCATAGCGATAGTTATCTCGTGAATCCCAAGTATATGCATCGGCGTCCCGCCGCCTAACCCCCCCATTCTATTGATGCCGCCGGCATGGGACACCGCACTTGTTTTTCGCTATACCGTGCTTGTTTTTTGCCATTCCGCGCTTGTTTTTTGCCATACCGCGCTTGTTTTTTGCCATACCGCGCTGTTTGAAAGTGGGTTTTCCAACCTGGCGGGGGTCATACTGTGCTGGTGTCGCCCACGGTTCTTTGAAGCTGCCGACGAACAGTGCATTTAGGCCGCCGGCGATGCTTTGAACCCCGCCTACGGTGTTAGGCCGCCGGCCATGTCTAGAGGTGGGCCGCCGGCGATGTCAGTGAGACCCCGCCTACGGTGTTTAAGGCCGCCGGCGGTGTTTAGAGGTGGGCCGTCGGCGATGTCCAACATTGTGTCAGTGAGACTCCGCCTACGGTGCATTTATGCCGTCGGCGATGTATAGCAGTGTCAGTGAGATCAAAGGAAATCAATAGAACCCCCAACCTCGCAGACGGTGTGGGCCTCGACGTCTCCTAATTTAGGAGAAGGAAAAGGGCCGCGTGGGTTTTTGGTGCCGACGATGTACTGCGGTGTCCCCTTTGTACAGGAGGCCCCAGGGCGACATTAGTGGAATGACTTCTTCGTGCGGGTCTTGCTCGTTGGCGGTGTTAAACAAAAATATTCAAGAATATTCAAAAAACCCACCAAAATCCCCAAAATGCTATATTTTAGTAACAAAATATTTAGAAAAACACGTTTTGCCGACGTACTATGCCGTAGGCGGCCTCAATAGAATGGGGCCGGGGGGGGGGCGGTAAGTCCGCAAAAGTAAAAAAAAAAGCAAGAAAAATTCCCATGCTTCGAGGCGTTAGAAGTCACGCCGCGGGAAAAAAGGGAAGCGCTGCGACAACCACCCCCGTCCCCCGTATTTATAAAAACTTAGGTGCAACGAAATCAGACGGAGTTAAATTCGTACACGCGACGTCAAAAAAATTGTTGTGGCGGTTCTGCCAGACATACAGGCGTGTGAATGTTTGATTTTCCCACGCACCGTTGGACAGCACCAGACACCGTCAAACTTCGTGAAACTCCGCTACGGCGTTGGGCGAAGTCTGAGGCGGAGTGTGTCACACCGCCACGGGGGGAGGGGGGGGGGTAGACAATTTAACATTTGAAAATTACTCGCGATGTCTTGTGATGTGTGTGACGACGTCCAACGGAGTTTGGCGGAGTTACACGACGAATCGCGACGATTTGTGAATTGGTCAGTGTTTCTAAAACGGCGCCTGTTGGTCTATTTTACTCATCGCGCAGCACGGAAAATTCCTCTGTTTTGTAGCGGTGTTGGGGCGGTATAAAACGGAGATTCAGAATTCACCACAAAGCAGCCAAGATGTGAAATTACACCTGTAGTATTTCATTTATTCTACATTATTATTATGATTTTAAATGACATTCGGAACATTTGGACACAGAATTGGATAATTTTTTGGACGCGAAATTCATCATTATTACTGGATAGATAAAGTTGAAGTTTAAAGTTCATTTTAACATTTGAAGTTTTGATGTGTTTGGGTGAACATGCCTCCCAAGGCCAGGCTAAGAGGACTCTGTGAACACGTGTTTCATCTCGTGAAAAGGGTGCATCTCGTGGAAGAAGTGCTAACAAGGATAGTGATGAAGTCCAACTTTCACAGCAAGGTCCAGAGCAACCTTCAGAGCAACCTTCAGAGGAAGTTTCAGAACAACCTTCAGGTCAAGCTCCACAGCAAGCTTTAGAGATAGATTCTGAAGTCTCACAGCAACCATCACCTTCCAAGCCAGCGGCTAACGCAAAGGGAAAGGCAAAAACGAAGGTAAAGGAAAGTCCAATGTGCTAGCCAAGTCCAAGACCAAGTCCAAGACCAAGCTGAGCGCCAAGCTGGTGCAGGTGTCCGTGTTCCCGCTGACATGGGTGTCGCTCAGTCTGCCAGTGAGGGGGAGCAGGCAAAAGCGGTTGGGGGGAGGTGGGAGCGATATTTCAGATATACAATTAGATACTTTGTCTCAAAAAAACCTTTTAAAAAGTCGAGGCGTGGGTCTCAATGACACACAAACAACGGATTTATTTGAGTGGGTAAAAAACAAGAGGGCGTTGTGGGATAAATCCCACGAGGGTTATAAAAAAACACACGAGAAAATGGTAATATGGAATATCCTGGCTGAAAAATTAGAAATGCAAAGTTGTGGATATGTTGCTAAACAGTGAAAACACATTAGAGACCTCTTTGTAAAAATGGACAGTCAAGCGTCTAAATCGGGGTCTGGAACTTTTGTTCCAACTGGCCACCATCGTCAGCTTATTTGGAAACAAGCCAATTTTCTAAAAAGTAATTTAAGTCATATGAGTAAACGAGTAAATGTCCAGAGCAATCCCTGGGACGTCTGTGCAGACATGGGTGTTTTAGCACTCCCACAGTCTCAGTCCCAGTCCCAGTTTAAATCTAAAAAACAACCGTCTTTGCAATCATCCCAAGTCTCGGGAAATTCGCAGCATGCGAGTCATTCATCCAACTTAATGGATTATGAAGATATTTCTAATGTTTCCATCTCTTCCCGTGGTCCACCCCCCCCCCTCCTCAAGTAGATCCGCTTGTCACCAGTCACCAGTCGAGGCCACCATCACATCTCTCACATGTCTCAGTCTTGTCTGCTGGGAGTGCTGGCACAGGTACGAATATACAAAATATATTTTTGTTTCTACACAATTTGAAAAATAGGTGCTAGCCAAAGCTTTAAAAGTGGACACATTAGAATAAGAGTGGAATTTGAAATGACGTTTTGCAAATTTAATTTTAATTGCAAAAGTCACATGTTCTGATGTAACTAACAAGTTTTCATTCACAGCCTGCAAAAAATCGGTCTATATAATTGCAAAAGAATATTTATCATGTTTCCAAAATTACATTGAGTACCTGTACGTTGCTTGGGAAACACATCACCTTGCAACATACGTCGTCGACATTGCGGCCCTCATCAGTGATCGCGATAGGGTGCTGGACTTCCAAAACAAGATCCTCAACAGACTGCAGGAGGCTGTGTCCAAAGATCCAGTGGTGAACGCATTTTAGTAACTTTCTAGGTGCTAAGTTGCTCGAGATAGCTGAGCATGTGCGTACTCAAATTTTGTACCACTTTATGGATTGTATTCGCATGCATTCACCCCCAACCTGTAAATAAAGGTGAGAGGGCAGTAACGTTCATCCCATTCAATGTTAATAGAGGTGGTATTGGAGACGCAGGTGATTTCTTACCATCATGTACCGCCAGTACAAGTTATTGTAATGTGGCACAAGGTGCTACTTTACTATGGCGCCTCCAACCTCGCCGGCTGGTAGTTTGTTCGGTTACCAGCTGGCATCACCAGCTTTACGCTTCTTAGCTGCTCTTCAGACACCAGTACCCTCTCTGAGTACTTCTTTTTTACCACACACACACCTCCACCACAGAAGTTACAGCGATGGATCCACACACACACACAAGCACCACCCCCCACACACACACACACCCGCAGTCTCAAGTTCCTTTCCCTAACGCGCGCGAACCTACCCTCTTTCAAATTTTTGTAAGTGTCTGCTTTCACCAGAAAATACTCTCAAGCTCTATCCTTCTCTCACGTCAAGCACCCCCTTACTCATACTCCCCCTCACCCATATACTCTCAAGCCCCTGCCTTATCTCAAGCCAAGCCCCAACCCCCAACCCTATATCCTATAATCACACTAGCCCCCCACCCCACCCATTCTCTCAAGCCAAGCCCCCTCCAGCCATTTACTCAAAAGTCCCCCAGCCCCTCTTCTTTCTCTGGCATTCTCTCAAGCCAAGCTCAACCCCCTGCTTCCCCATACTCTCACAAGCCACAGCCATCTCTCAAACTCACTCCCCGCCATATACCCAAAAGCCCCCTCATTCTCTCAAGCCCTCACTTTTTCTCAAGTTACCCCTTCCACTTCAAGCATATACTCACAAGCCCCCCCCCTTTCCCCATTCTCCCAAACCAAGCCCCCCAAGCCATATACTCAAAAGCCCCCCAGCCCCATGGATACCCCCCCTCTTTCTCTGGCATTCTCCCAAGCCAAGCCCCCCACCCCCACCCCACCCCACCCCACCCCACCCCCAACCACCACCAATACTCTCACAAGCAGACGTCATCAAAATCTCCGTCCGCGAAAAAAAAATTCAAGCACCGCCCCCTTTTGAACCCTGAATCCATCACTGAGGTTTCCCGTCAGTAGGCCACAGACTACTGAAATATGGCAGCAGCTACCACCTAGTGGTGCTTGGCCGACACACCCAAACCCGCCAAGTGACACCCATGCAGTGTGAAAGAGTACTGTGTACTCGGTGCGAGTAACGCTCGTTCAGGGCATCATTTCAGTATTTCAGCATGGCGAAAGGCACTCGCATACAATTTTTCTTTCACTGATTTATCAACTTTGATAGTAGTATCGATCTTTGACACATGATTATAAATATGTTTTTCAAGTGGATACGCTACATCTGGGTGCATGATTGCTGGATTGCTTTGTTTTAAGCAACTGATGCGAGTAGCGTGAATCAGCTGTCAGTAGGTGAGGAGGGTAATGCGATTCTTTGAGGCCGGTAAGGGAGTGTTCATTATTTGAATCAGGGTGGGGGGGCGCAATATTTTCACGACACGACATAGAAACTATTTTGACCCCCCACCCCTCAGACCTAATGAAAACATTTTGACACCCCCCCCAGGACCTATGAAAACTTTTCTGACCCC
>CM032660.1:2097368-2149483 GCA_019095985.1 Streblospio benedicti | reverse complement strand
GATCAAGGCTGACAGGTTAAACCCAGATTCTGTGAATCGTTATTTTGCAGATTTACAGGTAAAATGAGTAAGCTTTCCTGCAAATTTTAAGTATTATTTGGTGTTCAATTTCAAAGTTTGCTTTGTTCAAAACGTATTTATATTTGAATTACGAAGGAAATTTATTATTCAGGTTACTCTTGAGTGAGGAAACATTGTGGACAAAACCTGAATTCATCTATAACTAGCTTATACCCGTGTGGTCAAAGAGGCATGCTGAGAATCACATTGAAGCACTCCAGTTACATAATCGCATAAGTAGATCCTAACTAATTCATTGGTTAAATCCATTGACATGGTATGTAAAATGAAAATCTAAGGAGTGAAAGGTTAGTGTCCATGCAAATGGGAACACAATGCCCTCCATGTGCACAGAAAAAGACATATTTGGTGAGTGTATAAATATGTTTTATTTTATTTTCAAGCACCCTTGTCCTGACGACACTTGCCCACATCCTGACAGCACCACCACCCATCCTGAAAGAACCTGACCGCATCCCCATACACACTACATCCAAGATCACGCCAAGGCGTCATTTATTGAAAGGCAGTTTCTTACTATGTAAACATGGCAGGGTGACCATCCTCTGTAATAGCCAGTGAAAGTCAAAGGCATTGTAATTTCTCCCCTAACATTGGCTATAAGTATTCTTACTTAAAGAGTACAAACTACAAACACAGTCGATGGTGAAAAGAAAGTCAAGACACCAACCATCCAAAAATAAAGGCCACTCCACAATGTCTGCATTTTGACACCACCCACCCACATCCTGATAGTACCTGCCAACATCCCCCCATCCCCAGACCACTAATTACCAACTAATACATATTACGTAGTTCGGGTCTTCACCACTGGTCTACACCATCCACTCCCACCCACCGTTGTGATAGCACCCACCCTTGTCCTAAAAAAGCTTAGCCCTAAATCTGACACCGATCACCAAGTCCTGATAGCATTCTTCCCATCCTGACAGCACCCATGACTTGATAGCACACACCGGTACTAACATTACTAACCTCTCATCCTGCTTGAAGCCACATACACATTGGCATAGCCCAGATACAGACACATGTTGATACTTACACAATACACATATATAGTCCTTTTAATACTTAGGTTCTGTCCATTACGTCCAACCATAATAGTGATAAATTATATTAATCTTGCAAGCATCCATACTGCCGATTACTATAGCATGAGTACATGAGCAGTCAGTCCATGTACATGTGTGTACAATTAGGTCTCAGCCAAGTGATTCTAACACAGCTAAGGTAGGAAAATTTAGTGTTTATGTATAATGCCTTCCATGGACATATAGGGAAAGGGATACATTGAGTAAAGTGTAGGAAATGAGTACAGCACTCTTTTTGTCAAGCACCCACCTTTGTGCAAATTGTGGGCATGACAGAAAATTACATGGATTAACTCCTATTTGAAGCTCATATAAGTATATCTCAAAGAGGTCATTGTTCACTGAAAATACACTTGGCGTCTAATATGCAAACGCTATGGGATGAAAAATTAGTGTCTATGATAATGGGAGCATAATCCTCTCCATTGCACAGATATTCTCACACACTTCAGTAGAACATCCCTATTAAGACTGCCCAAGGACTGGCGTCAAGTGGTTTATTATAGGGGTGGTCTCTTTAGGGACGTTTGCAATGGTCTTTTTATGAAGACTTGGGACTGTTATAGATCATCTTATAATAGAGGTGGTGTATTTATAGAGGTGGTCTTGATTGAAGGTTCTATTGTACACATAGCCTAATTGGCAAAGTGGTGGTAATCCCTATTATTTGAACCAATGTGACGCCTTTGCCGTCTTTATGACATCACACTACTCCACATGACGCTGTCATGGCTGCCGCTGGCTGCTATTTTTGTTATAAAACCGCTAATTAACAACCATCAGGGTCACTTCGACGATGAAAAACATATTCGTGCAAAACTACACAGTACCATGAACGCTCTCCTGTAGTCAGATGACGTCCAGCTAGTCAGGCTAAAGAGGAGATAGTCGAACAAAGTCCAAAAATTAGCGTATAATATATAGGATGATTGTCACATTTCATGTTCTTTGAATGGTCAAAACCAAAAGTGACAAACCAACATTATTCAGTAGTTTGTTACTTTGGTACACGTATGGAGCTTTGTTTGGTTGAACAGGAGTTTGACCTTTCCTATCTATTGATATGCAAGAAAACGTGTACAACTTTGTCATTATGACTTGTGCAAGATGTCTAGTAGAACTTACAACATTCAAAGCCTTTCACGCGTGAAATGGATTAATAGTGCGACGCCAGCCGGACAACACGTAAAAGCGGGTGCCAGCCAGTAGATCATGGCAATGTGAAAAGGGATAATTCGTCATTAAATCGTCATTATGGTAAGAAATTTACGGTACCATCTACATCTTCCGTGGGAGATCCAATTTTCAGAAAAGAGTCCCACGAGCAACTGAACCATTCAATGAGCTACATACACCCCCCGGAGATGCACACGTTTTTGTGTGTGTGTGTGTTTGTTTGTTTGTTTGTTTTTGTTTTTGTTTTGTTTTTTTGCTAAATGGGCACTAATCAGCACTTTCATCTGCGAGTCTCGAATAAAAAAAAAAGATGTAGATGTATACGTAACTAAATTAATACCTCGTGCATGACAAAAAATGAAAATGAAAGAAATCTGTAGTATTATAACTCACCTCGGATATTAGCACTCTAGTAGCATATCGTGAGGAAATCAACGGGGAGGGGGCATTTAAGGGTTTCTCACGCATGACCGAAGCTGTTATACCAGAAAACCCATGAAAATCAAATAGTTTGGTGGAAAAGAGGGAGGGGGCATACGTGCGACAGCCTGGCTCTACCTTTGCCACAGTACCTAGTGCGCTCTTGTCCGCCTCCTCGGCCGGCAGCCAGAAGACGACGAGCGTGAGGAAGGCGAGGAAGATGGCGGGCATGGTGAGGATGTACGACGAGAACATCAGCTTGCGCTTGAAGAACAGGCTGAAGATTAGGAAGGCGTACTCCTCCGCGTGCCGCTCTGACGTCACGTTGAGGATCTCCCAGGTGCTGGAGTCCTGAGGGGTAAAGAAAGATGTAAGCAAGAACAATTTGTTATGGTTATCGACTACACGTTATCGAGTACACGTGTAATTTATGATGTGCACAATTCTGCCGACACCTCGCATTGGATTAAAGCTGCCTAGCTTGTTAACATTCCAGTCAACGACGTGCATTGGGTGATCTGAAACAAAGGCTACTACAGTATCAGTATATCTAGGACTTGGGAATAGTGGCTAATAAAACATATTTAAAACAAAAATGTAGAGCATCTAAACTCTAATAATTTAATTCAATTTATTGTCTGAGTTTAGATATACCAATGCGGGTTCGAATTACTAGAAAAATCAGAACAGCGGTACTGGATACAAGACTCATATGCAGGATGAACGCCTAAATATATGCCGTAATTATACAGGCTACCGTCAAAATACACCCCTTTGGTACTGCTGTAATGTATGCTAGAAGGTCTGTGTTTTGGTAAAGCCTTGAAAGGGGACGTGGTTCACAGAGCATGGTAAGTGTACACGAGGCACTTAATGGCACCAGCAGCTGCACCACGGCGACAGTATAGGGGTAATTGAGCAGCAGGATCCAGTACAAAATTGATAGTTAATCTGTGAGATGATTGCCAATTCCCACAATAAATGACACGTGTGCACGGTCTGCTTATTAACTAGCTTTCATGTTGATTTGCTAGTGTTTAAGCTGATCAGTGGTTAATGTTCTTCTTGTAATGGAGTGGATATCCATCAGCACAGTGCGCATGAGTCTTAAACGTATGCATACTAAATTGAGCTGTCAGTCTATCTCGATTGACCTTTTGATTAACCCAAAGTGATACCTGAAATGAGCATGTGTTTTTCACGTGACCTGGATCCCATAAACGTGGAGATTGATGGCGCCACTGCATAACCGCTACCATACCGAGTTATTGAAAAATCACGCAAATCAAACCGCTACCAACAAATAGTACAATGCCATCGACAGCATATAAATCATCGACATACACCCTAACTTCTCACTATGTAGTTCACGTATGTGTGCCAGCTGTAAACTAATGTGACAAGGTCAGGAATACCGGCGCCGCTGTCTCCGCCGTGGTCATTAACCGCTCCGGACGCAGCCGGAGGCGGCGGCGGGGGTGATGACCAGGCCCTCCTCAATGATAAATGCAGAAAACATATGACGAGATGACACCATTTGGGTGCAAAATGGTCGTTCCATGAGTTGCTATCAGTCCAAGGCATTGCGGCATAATGACTTGTAGAAGCAAGATGCGAAGGCATCGGTGATTTTCTCTCAGATACATGTATATTATATGGGTGATTGTGGCGGGGCTGCAGTTGTGTAGCGCACTGACCCTGCAGTTGAGATCACGCTCACATTCATCAAACGCTGACGCCCATTCTGTGACAGACGAAAATGTATGTACGAACGGTCCGTGTTAACGTGACAGTAGTAAGTGAATGAATTAGAGTACGGCGTGATGGATTGGTCACGCTTAGATCTTGGGGATTTTCATTGCAACAAGTGATGTGCGATTTGTCAATCCAACAGTAACAAAGTGATGAGCCTGACCTCAATCCAGCACGTATATTGATGGTGGAATTTGATGTCACGGGTTAGGAAAGCAGTTATGCATTCCGGCGTACATTTTGACAAAATATTTTTCAAATAATTGGGTCTAATCCATGCGAGTAGTTCCAGTTAACCAGGTCTAGTCGTAATCAAAACAGATTACTCTCCATTCATTAGACGTTGTAACTTACAACACTACTGCGTGCATAATCACTAATAAGAAATTCGGCTGCCAAGTTGATCGGTCACTAGGGGTTCCTCCAGAAGGTGACTGTCTTGGATATGCAGGACGCATGGCTTTTCTACCGTGGGGGACATTTTAAATGTGTAATTTGTCTTTCGTACTTTGCATGATGAGAATAACAATACACATATAATTGTTGTATAATGAACCACTAAGTTTCTTGCTATCAGACGGTCACAATAGTTTTACTTGTTTTTAATAGTTTACCACTCACTCCGTTTAAGATCACCGGTATCAGCCGTATTATTACTAAGGTTATTTGCAAGACCAACGCGTTCCTTATCGCATACATGTATGAACTCTTAAAGTTAACCAGACCAAAGTTAATTGGATTGGCTCAGTAAATGGCGAACAACAATTAGTGAGCGGGAAAACGTGCATATAGGCCCTAATAAACTTTTATTGTAGTTGTTGTGAAACGGACGGTTAATGCACGTTTCCAACGTAGACATCATATCAAATGTGACTCCTTTAGGAATGGGAACTACATGTATATTACGCTAATATTGGCAGCTAGCAACGGATTCGTTCTTGGTGCACTCCATGATTGGAGCTTCTTTATCACAATCCTACTCTTCCTTCTTGAGTTGCAAGGCTATTTGATACCTTCCCAGGTGTATTGGTCACGTGTTACACGCACGCATACACACCTATCCACCCTAACGAACGCACCAAATATGTAAATCCATTACAACACTCGGACTGGCATGGTCACGAGACCACACACCCCGGAACCACTCCCACCCCACGCACCTTGTAGTCGCTGAGGAAGGTGGAGAGGTCGATGCCCCGGCTGAAGGCGGCCGTGAGATCGAGCTGCGAGCTGTTGTGCGTCCACGACCCGAACACCATGTGACACGTCTGGTTGTCGAACGGGTAGTTGCTCACGTCCAGCGAGCACGAGCTCTTGAACACCTACATTGTATAACCGCAAAGTAGAAAGAGAACAGAGAGACAGACAGGTGGGTGACAATAATGATACACCAATACTATATATGAAACACACGGGAAAATTCATGTTTTTAGGGAAGCAAAGGCTAAAAGTGGCTGTACTAAGTTACATAAAACGTTAAAACAGTCGAGACATGTTTACGAGAACTTCCGTCGTACATATGAGTAATAAATTTGATTCTCTTTTACACAAATATGTGAGGATATTAACAATTCGGGTAAGCAATAGGCGCTTTTGAAAAATGCCATGCACAAGATTGAAAGCTAAAGATGAACTCTTGGTTTTAAAAATCATATGAATGTAATGATAGTTCAAACGGTAGTACTGGGCCTAGTGACTAAACAATATAAAACCATGGCCAAAGTTAACATAGCGTTACCCGACATTTACAATTTACCGTGCATTAGTGATCACTATGCAGCTTTGAAACGGCATTACAATCCCGGGATTACAATACAAGCGAAATGTACATACAGTTTACATGGGGCTGTTATGTACTATATAAAAATTATAATTCAATATTCAAACTATTCAGGTCTATGTACTTACTTTGTGTGGAAACCATCTGACAGTACCGTCGTAGTCGACCATAGCCAGCGCCCGCCTCTCAAACTCCTCGGTATTGGCCCTGAACATGTATTTTGATCACTTAGGCCGCGTCCCACTCATAATCATACGCAGAAATTCTAGGGATTTCCAGGCAAAATAATTTGTACGTCGAGCATCTGATGATAGATAACCCCTTTTGGCATTAAATGATTCCCCCCCAGCGCATAGTCAACTCACAGCCGGCGCAAACCCGGCGTAAGAAAAGCAGACGGTGAAAGCAAGGTCAGCGTAACCCCGACGCACAACCGACGCACAACAAAAAGTCTAGGTGTGACGTGCGTCGGGGTTAGCTTACGCCAACGTTTTTATCTGCCGAGCATCTGCTCCCCAATACGCCAGCATGTTCGACCCATGTTTGGCATATGTTTGACATATGTTTGGCGTACGGTCAACATAAAAAATCAATGGATTATCGATTGGCGTATGCCGTTTACGCTTTCGATGTTTGAGTGCCCAATTTTTCGTAAAAGAACAGACCGATCGATAATCTTCCTAGAAATATTTTGCTGGCGTCCTGGCAGAGAGCGTCACACGAACGTCACATGCACGTAAAGCGGAAATGGAACGGTGAGTCGGCGTAAGATCGGCATAGTCGGCAGATGTTTGACGTAGAAGAAAAATCTGGCTATTTGAAGCTTGTTTTCTGTTTTGTTTGAATGTAATTTCCAGTGCGTCAAAAACCAGTACTGGGACACGGCTTTTACCTCTTAGTCAATATAAAAGAATGTTTCAGGAAAAATAATTTGGTACATGAAGGCGTATGCTCATAACAAATTTTTCTCTATTACCGGGGCATATATGGACACACATGTTTATAACTTCGATTACAATAAAACATGTAATGTAAGTTTACGTGAAATTATATACTTATCTACCCCTGTATAACAACATGTAGTAGGAATAATATTCAAAAATTCCTACGCTGCTTACGCCTAACGGTTTTTCTGGTTTAATATACGCATGTTAATTTCCTCTTCAAACTAAGACGTGGACATGTTTGAAATGTCAACATTTTTAACAGAATGATCAGATTGCTAACCAACATGTTTTTGATATGCAAAACTGGCAGTCATCTGAGCGTCAACTCATGCGGAACATCCGAGTTTAGTAGGGCATTGATTTTCATCCGAACGTTTTCATATTAACAAACTGAAGATCATGGTCGGCTTATTTTTCATCAAATGAATAATTTAGTATATAGCCATATTAACATCAAAAATTTTAGTAAACAAAACGGCAATACATTTGACAGCCAAACGCCACGTTGCTGTCGTTATACTTGGATGTAGACCCATTAATGGTCATCAATTTATAGTTAAAACAATTACATAGAAAATGAATATATGACCCCGACATCCGTTCTGCCGTTTATTCCATCGGCATTTATACTTGAGAGCAGCCCAAAGTATGAGCAGAGATATGACAACCGATCGATAATCTTCGAGGGTTTTTTGCTGGCGCCACTCCTTGCTGATATTGAAACTCAGTAGCATGTGGAACGGTTTTCGTGGATGCAAAGCTTTCAAAATTTTTTTGAGCGTAGAAAAAAAAAATGGATGGTTTATAGTATATTTTACTATTTAAGAAGAATTTTAAATCGATCATGGAATGATGCTTTTTAAGAAATCTTCAGATGAAGTTGCAATTGACCTACATGGCAGCGTAAAAGAACAAAATGTAATTTCCTAGAAATATTTTGCCCATAATGGACACACAGAGATTTCCTTTATCATAACCTCTTAGTCAAATCTCCATGACGTAAATTGATATTATCTACCCCTGGTTGGTAACGGTAGTTTCTATTGATCCCTCATACTTTGTTGTCCATATAGAGCCTATAATCTAAAGGCCGCGTCCCACTCAGGCGTATGATCCCCCACAACATTCTAGGAATAGAACACTAAAAAACGAATTTGTCACGTCGAGCATCTGCTGATAGATAACACCTTTTGGCATTAAATGATTTTCCCCCATTTCTGCATATCAACTCAAAGCCTAGGCAAACCCGGCGTAAGAAAAGCAGACGGTGAAAGCAAGGTAGCGTAACCCACAACCGACGCACAACAAAAAAGTCTGGGAGTGACGTGCATTGGGGTTAGCAGACCTTGCATTCACTGTCTGCTACCCCCTGAACATACGTCTACAATACATAGAACGCCTGCTGAATGTACGCCATCATACGATCAAGGTGCGCCAAGCTTACGCCAACGTTTTTATCTGCCGAGCATATGCTCCGCATGTTCAGCACATGTTTGGCGTATATTTGACGTATGTTTGGCGTACGGTCACCCTAAAAATTCGATGGATTATCGATTGGCGTATGCCGTTTACACTTTCGATGTTTTGAGCAGCCCAAAGTATTGGCAGCGTAAAAGAACAGACTGATCGATAATTTTCCTAGAACATTCACACGAATGCCACATGCACGTAAAGCGGAAAAGGAACATTGAGTCAGCGTAAGGTCGGCGTAGTCGGCAGATGCTTTGCGAAGAAGAAAAATCTGGCTATCTGACTGATTTTTATCAGCTGGGCGTAAGTTCCCAGTAAGTTCCCAGTGCGTCGGAACAAGGTTGGTAGTTCTAGCTTGTGCTATTTTCTGTAGAAAATAAGCCTCGTGTTTGATGCTTATCTCCATGATCTCATGGGCAATCAAACAAGGGCGACTTCATACGATGCCATTACTTTAAGTAGTTAGACTGAATAAAAAGGGGAGTACGTGCCATTGTTGTCATCAAAGCTAATATAGAGTAGTGAGCCTATTTAAGATAATGCGTTTGGAATATTGAAGTTAGGGATTTATTGCTTTTTATTGCTTTCTTTGTGGAAAATGGACGGCAATGATGATGGTGGGTATTTGCTATTTGCTTTATAAAATTCACCACTTCGAGTGCCTCTGAGTCTGAAGGAGATAATAAACCCCACGGTGGCGTGTATGTTATGGCCTTTGGGAATGGCACGAGGTGACAAGCGTGTACTTTGGGGAAGGGTCCAGGACCCCATACACCCCACAAGCGGCATCACTTATGCCGTGATGATTCTGATGGAGACCAGACAAACACAGATTGCTCGTAAACATTGCTGCGGCTGGGTTGAAGGTCACGGGTGTGAGAGATAAGCTGTGATGAGATGCGTGCTACTGCGTTCATTATTCACGGCTATAGGAGAATGTGACGCCTGCTGCTGAACTTTTTTTTATGGGGTTTACGGTTGTTGGCCAAAGTACACACGTGTATATTTGCACCCTAGCTAGTGTTGTGCTTTTGTAACAATTCATATAAAATTACATACACTGAAATGCCCGATTAAAACATTATGATATCATTCTCGGGCGGATGAATACAGGGGGGGGGGGGGGGGGGGGAGAGAGAGAAAAAAAATGCATTGTTCTGACACTTCCATTGTGCTTCAAAGAAATTGTTTAATAACAATTGATTCGAAGCAAATGATTTATCCGGTATATAATTACAGAACATATAATATGCAATCGAGGCTGGACATCATATCATTTTACTTTCAAATGTTTGCACATGACATGGGCATTAAAACTTCAAATGTCTGATTTTTATTACTCAAAATGGATTTGCGTAAGCCTGTTGTGCGTGTGTGTGTTTTATGTGTTGGTACACGGCGTTTATATTATGTGACTGCGGCATGAACTTGGATTGGATGAATTTTGTGAGCCATAAAGATGTCGCTGATGACGTGTTGTTATGGGGAGCGGGCCATAAGTTAACGGCATGGAGCCCTCCACAATAATGAGAATTCGTACTTCTATGCTGTCTATAGCTGTACCATAACGTGTTATCTTCCATGTTTGCTGAAAATACTCGACTCCGATTGGCCGAGAGGTTAGCTGTAACATCGATACTCTACATTACAAAGTTTAAAACCTAAAAAATGAAAAATAAGCTTGGGGGAAACGGGTAATTATACGAGTAGCGGCCTCTCACCTCGTGTGGACTTAAACAGAACCTATTAGTAGCTATGCTGTTAGTACAGCTTCATCCAGTGTGTGTTTTAGATGACTGCATATCTTATATGGCATGTAAATTGAGGGAAAACCACCTCTCTGCTATGTTGTAAATGTGTGATTAATTTACAGTCGCAATTCACTATTATCGTACCCTAGGGACTACACTCACGTCACGTCATTGACATCATCGTCACTCTATGTATGTTTCTCAATTCAATGGGTAGCGTACAGCACTAACATATAATATACATCCTTACGTGTTGTAGAGCATGATGTCTGGGATCCAGATCCTGTCACTGGGCAGTTTCACAGTGTCCACGCCGTTGAAGTCTGCCGGGTTCCAGCGTAGATACTCATCCAGCCACTTCTGCCGAGTACACCACGGAACAAGTCATTTTAAAACAGGATTTGCAAAGTGTGTAGTGGTGATATTTTTAAAAAACAAAATTGCACATGTACATCCATGTGGAATTTTGTGTTGAGCTTAAGTTTATGTGCAGTAATGATGTACTGTATGTCGCCAGGATTGTACCTCACAAATATGTATCATAAACGGTGTTTTGCTAAAGAATACAAGATCATAGTCAATTCGGCTTACAACTTACTTAAACGCATATACTATATCCAATGATATCACAGGCACAAACATAAAGTTGTAGAAAACGCAATGTTTCATAAGCATATGTAATCAGCAGATCTCAGCTTCACTGGTCCCTTCACACACGTTCACAATGTTCACATAAACAACAATTATAGAAAGCTGTGGTGACTTCTTGGGTTATTACGCTATTAATTGTGTGACTGTCAACGGACTACGTGAAATCTCCAATTTTGCAACTGAAGAAAGGCTCCATAAAAGTGATTTGTGGTAAGTACTACTCTGGCTGGCTACTATGCCAGATGTGCATAAGGGTTAATTATAAAGTGCTGTCCCACCGTTCCACATAGTAGTGACGATTGAGTAGCGTTTACGTTCGTTTACCCATCGCCAATGTAGTTATGTAGACGTTGGCCCGGGTAACAGTTCAGTGCACGCTTTTGATAGTCGAGCCGAAATTTGGTCGTTTCAACCGTCGTCAACATTTTAGAAATGCTCAAAATTCATCTAACGTTATGAGTAAACTGTTGTTTGTTTGTTTTTTGTTTTTTTTGTTTTTTTGTTGTTGTTGTTTTTTTTTTTTTTTTTTTTTTTTTTTTGTTTTGTCACGTAGTCGTTACCTGATTGGTTCACATCAGTCCCTGTTGTTAGTTTTAGACGTCGCTCGTCGGTTGTGCAGATGTTCACCATTTAGTCTAAATTTTAGACAATAGTGATTAAAGAAAGGGTTACTTCACGGTCAAACCCGCTTTACACTATAGCGAATTCCACCCACGCAGCTCTACGTGCAATGGCGAACAGGCAAAATCGTCAGGAAATTTTGAACAAGTTCAAAATTCGTTGACGAATACACTGGTTGGTTTAGGTTCGTTACAAATAGTTATGGTGCGTCTGTGGATCGCAGAACATTCGCACATATAAGTAACACTTCGTTTGGCTTAGCAACGCATCGCACCATGCATTTTTACTACGTTCAACGCCGCATCAATCCGCCCACGTTGACGACTGGACACAATACGTTCTGATGCGTTGCACAGATTCGCATCTGATCGCCTAAGTGTAAAGCGGGTTTTAACAAACGTCCGGAAATGTCATATGTACGCCAGGTGTCGGTTGTAAATGGGCATAAACCTACTACATTGTTAACGAATACACGGATGGAAATCTATTTTAATTTTCGAGTTTTGAGTTGTCATGATAAATGTAACACGTTGCATGTATATAGCATGTGGATTTTATTTATGCTAAATGTTCAAATATCTGTAAACAACTTGCCCAATCAATAAATTATTTACAGAAGAACACAACAGTTTACGGTGATTCACTATACCAATGAAACCTTAATGCCAAGCTTGCATGACTACGTAATGTGCCCAAACAACTCTAGAGACATACATTGAGTAACTGAAAATGCGACCCGCCTCGTTATCTACGACCTCTATAGGCATGTTTGAAGGACACTAATTCATTGTAATTTAAGCTTAAGGGCGCAAATTGTATTTTGTGGAATTATAATTAATGTTTGTGCAGGAAATCTATTGTGAAAAATACAGCAGATGTACAGTGAATCATGGGTATTTGTGTGTTGGATTTGTCAACCTGTAAAAATATGTGTTTTGGCAACCATTGGTAATGTTAACATGCGTACGCCCCACTAAATCTGTGTTGTGTGTGTTACCTACAGCGTAAAGCCAGCCTGGAGTTTCGAATTCGGAAATAAGCAGTGCAGGAAATGGTATGACAATTTCGAGTCATGCGAAATGTAAAACATCACTACTATACGTGCAACCGCGTGTGTTTAAATTCTAACTTGTTTACTCCTCATTTTAGTAGACGTTGAATATGTGTCAAGATATGCTAATGTTTTCAATGCTATTATCTACCACTATCTGGCGCAGTACATTTATTAATTATATTCTCCTCGGTTCGCGGATGAGATTCGATGGTCATCCTAGTGCCTACCTTCGTTATTAATGAAAAAAAAAATCACAGTGTATCGGTCAATCGTTTCAGGTAACTGGGAAGGAAAATGATCATTGGACTGTGCATATATAACAATAGCACTTCCAATACACTCATCCACTATATAGTCACTTGAGCGGGGAAAGGCACATTCAGGCATTGTCTCTGCTGTGTTCAGGCTAAGTAATGCCATTACCCCAATACAACATGTCTTACTCAACTCTTTTATTTGTATTCATTTGAGCATAGAGCGTAACTCATGGTGGTGGGGGAGAATTTCCATTTCGCGGATTTCACGAGATTGACCCTGTTGGAGAGAGATCTCTAGAACGTGGAGCAGGGAGTTGACAAATCTGCATTTAGTATGACACAACCCCTCCTAAAAGACACATTTACATAAAGCATGACGCTGTTGACATTTGGGTGGGATTCTAAGATACCCGACTTTGATTAAACCAGACCAAAATATTGTGGGTCGTGAATCTAGCTTTAGATCTTATTTCCACCTTCATTAACACAATTTTCGCACTGTATCGACCGTGTATAATGGAAATATTTATAAGTATTTGCATTTGAATTTGGACCTCTAGCTCTATCAAAATGCGTAGAGGTAATGAACACTGTCAACGGTGATTCCATCATTATTACAGGAATGACAATCTAATCAAATGATGCGCTACCGTGAGATATCGTGACTATTTTAGTCTACAATGTTGTCTACGATTGTAAAATCTCAGTAAAATAATCGCAGCTCGTATGAGCTACTGGCTCAGTAAACATACTCACGAATCTGCACCAGGCGCTCATCGAGAGAGTGTTCTCCTTCTCCTCTATCTCCATGGATATGAGGCCTACACCAAATTCCACCTAGAAGACAAAGGAAACACAATAAAATGCAAAGCTGCTTATTTACAGTCAGTGAACGGAGTATACAGAATATCGCAGCCTTAGCGCAGATGTGTATATCGCTCACTCTAGCGTTCACTCACCAGACTGGTACCTATTTAACGTACAGGTGCCACGATGCAGTGAGCAACATGTTAGACGCGGATTTTCTTAGAACCAACCCCCAGACCCCACCGGTAATGAAACCTACGACCTTCTGGTCACCAGTCCAACTCCTTATTAATTGGACCACGGAAGTACACCGTACTGGTATTCGTGTTGAAATATGCCTACCGCTTCCTTTCTAGACTATTCATTCAAAATCACTATAAGGGAAGTTAAGCTTTTTGCTGTGTTTTGTGACAACCATTCCTCTGCACGGCGTAAGCTTTCCCCTCCCAGCGGATATTCCTTTTTAGTTGGGATTTGTTCCTGTCCCATCAATCCTCCGGAATCGAATGAGCCACTCGTTGGCAAAGTCATTCAATACGCACATCCGTGCATATCTCTGCGATCCTCTGATACATATATGAATGTGAATCTACCATCCTATGTAGTTTGCCAGAAAGCAAGATTCATAACTCACTTAGAATGGTATTCACATGTATTTTACATGTCCCAAACAGAAGCATTGCTATCTCACGTGGACGGCGGTGGTGGAGTTGTAGACGGGCCTTCCGTCCACGCCAAGCTTCTTGTAGTCGCTCATCAGGATGTTCACCAACTTCTTCTCGTCTGATATGCCATGCATCAGCTGGCCCCTGTAATGACGTATTGACGTAACCATGTTCGTCTTTAGGCGATAACGTTGGTGTGTATCTATTTCATTATGCAAAAGGGTAGTTTTGGTTGTATACAATTTTAGCCCGAGGCTATATACGCACCCACGAACGCGAACATGCAAACATGCAAACCCAAACCAAGAAACCCACCCACTCAGGCACTCACTTAGGTTCTCACTAACCCAAACCCCCATCAATACCCCCTACCCCAGGGCCACCCACCCACCCAGCACATAGTGAGTGACATAGATCTGTTGTTGATATTTGCACCACAATACTACTTATACCATAGTTGGATGGGGGTTCATTTATCCTTGATTTGATAGACAGACATACATAATTATATATTTTAATCAGGATAATAGTCCAATTGTTATTGCGTCGCTTCAGCTCAGCTGCTGCAGCAAGCATTGTGTTTCGTTCGTTTGTTAACCAACTAACTAACTAACTAACTAACTAACTAACTAACTAACTAACCAACTAACTAACTAACTAACTAACTAACTAACTAATAACTAACTAACTAACTAACTAACTAACTAACTAACTGAACTAACTGAACGAACGAACGAACGAACGAACTAACTAACGAACGAACTAACTAACTAACTAACTAACTAACTAACTAACTAACTAACTAACTAACTAACTAACTAACTAACAAATGTATGTATGTATGTATGTCTCCGGACAAGCTAGAGCTTTAACCGCTGCACCGATTTTCGTTCAAACTTTACACAATTATGAGATATGAGGCGACACCAAAGTGATTCGATTTTGGGCGCTCTGCCAATTAAATTTTGTTTTCTAGAAGCGCTTTTATGACATTTTTAATGATAGTCAATGCACTTAGCCAGCAAGAAAAAAATCAATATTCCAACCAAGCAGCAAAAATGTATTATTGGATTAGAAACTGATATTGATTATCATCTTGTTATCCAGTACTATTGTATGACAGCACAAATATCTTTATGCTGGATATATTGATTCTGATTCATGCTGATGTTTTCTCCTCAAATTCATAAATTTCTTTGTTGTAAAGTATACATTCTATCATTCCGTGCAAAAATCACCGCCAATAACCCATGCTGATTGGTCAATCAGCGTGCTCAATTTTGCGATGGAAAACACGCTCCAAAAAAAACACGGCGCTAGTCTAAACTCCTCACAATATCAATACAGCCGCTGACGTAGCAAGGCGTGTTCGTTGTAGCGGACAGCAATAGTTTAGACTAACGCCGTAGTAGTGGTCCGCGCGCTCAAAACAAACGAAATTGACTGGCAATGAGAATGTTATAATATGATTTATTTTAAAATAAAATGGATTTTAGTCATGATAGAATGGTGATTGACCACTGATCGTCTGATCCCTCACTTCGTTCGGGTAAATCAGACGTCAGCATGCCTCAATTTTGCGATTGACACTCCAATCTCGTGGTCAATTCCTACATTATTTCAGTATATATCTTAATTGCCCATAAGTCAACGTCGTTCTAGCGACGCAGTGTTCTTTGAACACTTTTGTTCTAGTTTACATTGAGCTTTCAACGGGAACTTCTGTCGTCACTTTGCGCGCGGGGAAAAATATATATAATTATGTATGTCTGTCTAATACTTATGTCCAGTAACCACTTCTATTTGGCTTTGTTGGGTATACAAAATGCATTTAACGTGTTTCTGACAACAGAATTTCGTGACTCACGACAAAACTCAGGTAGAAGGGCCCCACTTGAAATCACAGCCGCGGCCCCCACTTAACCTTAATCGGGCACTGATTATGCGTTCTGTGAGACATTATGGTTCGCACTTTGCTGCTCCTACTAAAGCCCACCATATGCATCTATTTCCATTAATCGCCTGCTGTTACACTGTGACTAATGATTGATGTGCCCACCTGAAATCGTAGTCGTTGGAGCGTCTGCCTTTTGAAGAACTCGCCTGATTTAACAACATCACGAAATGGACACACGTGCACAAACCCATGAGGTGAAAGCTGGCCATTGCTTGTCTGAAAAATAGATGCAAATCCTTTTTTCCAAGTAGATAAGTTTAAGTACAATGTATTGTGTTATATGATAGCAAACCAAAATAAATGGACCAACTGGTGCATATCGCATAAAACCAATAAGTGAATAATAACTTTGTTGTTATTGGGCATTTGGGATACATCTGCGCACACACAATCATCGCTGTATAGGTCAAAATTCTAAACTAAAAACAACTGAGTTGATAGAGCAAACCGTTTGCAACACACAAACAGTGGTCTCAGTTGTGTACCATGATGTCGCACTTATTTGCCAGAAAGTAATGAAAGAATTAGCCCATGGTGGTCATGTAACATGTACTTTACCAGATAATCAGCTAAGCTAATGCAGAACACGGGCCAGCTTGACAAGCCACAATAACGTAATTAAGTGGAGTCCATTTCCCCATCAAGTACTTTGGTGTCCTGTTCTGTTAGGATAGTGCCAAATGCTTTGCAGCACATTGACCCGCGGTTGAAAGGCATCAACACTTCACACAAGGTACTCACAAGACTTGTAATAACATCGCCACACTCTAGGAATGGGAATTAAAGGCCAGTAGTTGGTAGTTCACACCAGAGATACGTGACAGATCAACTAGCCATTGCGGTATTTGGTGTTGCTAGGTTGGTAAAGTGTAAGCTAAGCTAAGAGCAAAAACCTACATACAAATTCATATACAGTAGAACCTCTCTATTAAGGACCACCTTTGGAACCAGGGGTAGGTGGTCTCAGTAGAGGTGTGGTCTTTATTCAGAGGCTCTATTTGGTAGCTTTATGAAGGTATGGGACGATGAAAATGGCCTTATTAAAGATGTGACTTCAATAGAGAAGTGGTATTAATTGGAGATTTTACTGTATAATGAGTCCATATTATAGAGAATCGCCCTTCTCTACACATTCTCGATATTGCACCGAATAAGGTGGGGAGCACAAAAACTCGAGAATCTTACATCCCGATTTTTTGGTCTAAATCCACACAACGTCAATTAGCGGAGCGGCTTAGGTCAATATTTTCATAGAATCGTTCATATGATGATATAAGCACTAAAATTAGCATATTGACTCTCAAGGGCATACTTGAGATTTCCATACGTGGAGCCATTAAAAAATCCAAGATGGCGGCTATTTTTCAAGATGGCAGCCATATTGACCTGGAATATTGAGTAATTCAATCACGAATGATTAAGTTGGGATTTTAAATTTAAAAAAAATCAATCACATATTATTTAAATGGTATTATTGTAAGGACTTTTCTGTTGAATTTGTATATTCTGTAGCATGCTGAATCAAGTTTTGACACTTTCCAAGATGGATTCAATTTTTTCAAGATGGCCGCCATTGGAGCACATTAATATGAATTAGTTAAAATCAAAAGATCTATCAGTATTTTTGACTGCTTTTAGTGTTAAATTATTTGTTTCGTGACATTAAAATAACTTTTCAGTGAGAGAATTCATTATAATTGAGGGAATGTATCATAGTTGTGCACTTAGTTACACTTCTAAGATGGCTGTCATTTTTGAAGATGGCTGCTGTTGAAGCACATTAATATGAATTAGTTACAAAATCAAAAGATTTATCAGTATTTTTGACTGCTTTCAGTGTTAAGCTAAATAACTTTCAGTGAGAGAATTTATTTTAATTGAGCACTTGGTGACACGTTTTATGGATTTGGCCATTTCTAGATTTTGGCATACGGCTTTTGAAATCTAAAAGCAGTGATCGTTAACAAGGAAAGTGATTGTAAGACTCGCACCATCAAGGAAGAAATCCACATGAGGATGAACAAAGATGTCATGAACCGGGACGGGGGGGCCACCAACCCTCACACGTGTATGACTCCATTATGACAATGGGAAGTCGCTTGGACTGACATGCGCAGTGTGAGATTCTGAAGATGGACATCGTCATTTGTCCGAAACTGTAAACAATATGGTAAAATTTTGGTGTTGTGATTGATGAAATATGAAATATGTAGATTCATTGATATAACCAACACGATGAACTCATTCAAGGATATGCTCCACACTGGTTCGCTGGTACAAAATTCTATGGGCATGATTTGCCCATTGGACTCTGAGCTGTCTCTTCATTCGGCTGTGACATATCATGCCTAATCATTTGAACACCAATGTACTGCTGATCTCATCTTTGGTTTTACACCACATATCTATCTCACTATTTCAGTTTCAATTCTCTCAACACGCCGGTGACCTTTGCATGCAGAGGCCGAGCATTCAGAGTAACACAATTCACACTCAAGCAGCAAAACTGCTACTTCATGTCTGAATGGAAAAGGTCCTGTTTGTGAGGATAGATTGTAGGTCTGTTGATGTCCACAGTGCACTTGTGGTATGGTTGTAGCACATCATATACTCCTTCTGTTCTTATAAATGCAGAGCACTTTTGTCGTCTTAACGCTCACTCTGAGTCCCTTCCTTTCCCTTTCCATGTTCTTTTTCCAGGCAATGGCACTGTTGGGTGGTTTCTCAATTGTATCTACACAAATTTTGAGGTTGTTAGATTATATCAATTCTTAATGGAGGCTTTTGCTGAAGTCCTGTGACAAGGCCTCCTGTAAATGTTACTGTGTGTCTTAAGTTTGTGAGGATGGATTGTAATTCCCTGATTTTACACAATACGCTTATCGGACCGGTAGTGATGCTAGAACTGCATCCGTTTGCCACATTGATACTGTCCCGGGATTTGAAGAAAGTATCCACAGTGTCTATCTGGTGTCCATACTTGAAATGAATCCATGGTCGTGATATAGTTCTAGAGCTGGGGCACCAATTTGCCTATCTCTGATACTAATACAGACCTTTTAAATCTAGTTTGAGAACCCATAGAATAAGACGGGATGACTGAATACACACTTCCTACGAACACTGCCACTTCACATTCTAGTGTCAACTAGGATATCAAAATTGTTCTCAATGCAGGCCACTTTTTTATCCATAAATGTGGCCAAATCATCAGGCTGTGATGGCATTTCTGCCAGATTTGCAAAAGAAGGTGCTAATGTAATACATACACCACTAGCTCATATAATAAATCTTTAACTTAGGTCGTCCATTGTACCAACAGATTTCAAAATGGCTGGAGTGGTACCTTTATTCAAGAAGGGTTCTCGCAGTTACGAAGGCAACTATAGGTCTGAATCTATTTTACCTGTCATATCAAAGGTGTTAGAAAAAATTGCATACCAACAGCTTAATGATTATTTATTAAAAAATGACTTGATTTACATCTATCAATCTGGTTTTAGGTCCTTTTCGACAGCTACTGATCTTAGTGATATGAACGATCTAATACGTTTTAAGAGGGAAGCCTAGTACATTTTCAACCCTCCAAACAATAACGTGCCTCGCATTTCTCTGAACGTCGTAATAGAGTGGTGAGAAGGCAGCTGGACTGATCACTTTTGTAGCAATTTGCTACATATTCCTACTCCTATCACATCCGAGATTTGTTGTGAGAGTAACGGAAACATACGAGAATTGCCGAATGGGTTTCTGGAGCCAAAAGTAGTCCTGAATCTCCTTCATGAATATTCACACACATAATGAACTACTAATGAGGTGTGGAAATGCCATTTTGTAATATCTGTCATAAAAGCTGGAATCATATTTGAAATTGCTATTTTTTGCATTAAAGGGATATATTTAAAAATTCTAAGGCTGGGGCGATTTAAAGAAATATGTCCTCGAGATCTTTACAAGAGATGTGTTTCAATCTAATGACACACCATCGGTGGTTGAGTATATGTACCTGAAGATGTGGCCATTATTTCACAAAAAATGCCTTTTAAAAACTTTTTTTTTAAATTTACTTCTGAAAAAAATTGAGAAAAAATCTTAAATCATGTTACACAAATGTTTATAAAAAATCATCTATATCAACTAAAAATTAGAAAAGTAATAAAAATGTTCTAGGCTTCCCCCTTAAGTCAGATAATAAATATAGCTTCAATTTCTGATACACAATGTCTATTATTAGGTCCGACAGTACGGGATGCCATGTGGGACACCTTCAATTTCGTCCCTCTTCAATGAAAGCCATCTACGGAGACAAAAGGCAAAAGCAAAAGACGAAAGGCAAATTCAGTAAATTCAGTAAATCATCCTTTTATTAACTTCAGTTCAATTTCGTCGAGGAAAGGATGATTTTACAGACAAAAGGACACTAATACAAACACCATTTTCATCCTTTCGTTTATGAAATAATTGTCTTTTGTCTGCCTTTCGTCGAGAAGATCAACCTCCAAGCAGGATCATATAAACCTTTCCGAGAACGTACGTCGAACGTAAACACGCCACGTGCACAAAGGTGCGTTCTCACAAACAATTAATATAAATGATATGACATGTTTGTTGCGTAAGCTGATAAATGAATTCCAATGATTTGTTAATTGCATGCTCTTGCTGTTATATAAAAGTATTGATAAGGATATATAAAGCAGTTATAATATTATAATTCTCACTTAAACATATAAAGTTTGCTTGGAGGTTGGGTTTACTATTGTGTCACACGGTGTTAAGTTATACGTGCATGCCTTTGACGTAACATGCATACCATCTTGCCATCTTACCATGTTACGGGATTTAAGTGATAACTTAAAAAGGTATGGCCCTAGCACCCTTACCTGGTTTAGATCTACAGGCTAGTTATGTACAATTCCAATAGGAAGGTATGTAAATACTTAATACCTCCTGCAAACACTAAAAAAATTACATAATCAAGTATCATATCTACAGTGAAGTCATGTGTTGACTTTGAAATGGCCATCATATAGTAAATTTGAAATTGGAATTCGATTCAAAATGACCGCCATCTTGGATTTTTAGCTGGCTCTACGGATAAAAATCTTCAGCATACCCATGAGAGTGATTGTGCCAATTTTGATGCTTGTATCACCATATGCACAATTCTGACACTTAGCCGCTCCACTATATGTTGAGACACCCCCCCCCCGACACACACACACACACGATCAGACAATAGACATTACACTCACTTAGAACCCGACCCCCTTCCCCCCCCCCCCAAACTGTCATAGACTACACAAACGTGAAATGCGGGATAAAGTTTTTTTTTACATTTTTTTTTTTTTTTTTTCATCGATCGAAAGAGGTAGAAAAAATGATTCACCGCAGGCCACAGGTGCGATGAGCACTTTAAGGAATTATCAATAGAACATAATCGCACATGAAATTGACTTCTACAACATTTTGCACATGAAATTGACTTCCTGAACTTTCAGTGTATATAAAAAAAATAAGGACCTATACTTGACTGCTTCACCAAGTTATCTCGGTGAATGCTTGAAGAAACCAATCGCCATCAGTTACACGCATCACCAGTTCGTGGTCTAGTACTGGTTGCGGTTTTGATGCACACGTGAGATTTGATTGAGTCTTTTTTATCATATTCGGTATGGAATGGCTGGCCAATCGAATATAATAGAATTCATACCATAATATAGTAATATTTGCAATGTTTCACTATGTGTCTATATTCTAGTAGGATGTCTGTTTTATGTAAATTTGAGGCTACGCATCCTCATCTATTTCGGGCCGATTATTCAATCCGCAAATTATTTAAAGTAACATATTGAAACACTGTGTACCACTGCAACATGAAATGTCAAAAAGAGAGTGTTGTGAACTGGCGATAAAAGGCACACAGAACATTCGTAAATTTTGACTTTGATCTTCATAAAATAACACTGCAAACACATTTATATTTGAAATATGCCTTCTCCATTTCTCCATTTCTCCATTTCTAAATAAACGTTGGCTATATTTTGTGGGCCTCATTAAATCGTCTGAATGGTCTTCAATGATAAGGTATGTGTGTTCTGGAATCCTATTATTAAGTCACAATTATAAACAAAGCGTACTTCAGTATATACCAGACTCATAGTGAGCTGAAATGTTTAGGATCACCAGGTAAAGCCGTTGAGGGTAACTCCCACTATTTCGAGAGATACCTAACAAATATGCCGGTATAGGCAATCCATTCAAATGTGTTTCTGATGATTATTTGAACTTATGGGGTTAATTGACGTTAATAGTTTAATAGGTATGCGTCCGCACTAGGTGCGTGCAATTAGATTGATTACATTGAATACAATTCAAACTCTTCAAGGAGTTCACAAATTATGTTTTAGAATTGTCATCACGTAGCACAAAACTCCCTGGTTGTGCACAACAAGAGTGCGATGTGCAATCGTAAGTTTCTAGCTGGTACGCATTGCATGAAAAGCCAAAGGATAATGGTACTTTTTCTATTTCTGAAAGTAAAGACCACTAAAAAGAATACAAATATGAGTGAGTTGGCGTAGCTGACTTATGCACCTACTAAAACCCGGGACCAAACGTGACCAAACGTGACGTGACCTACCCCGAACTATTACGTGACCAACCAAATTATAAGGAGATGCAATTATATAATTTATGCCACTAGATATGAAATTCTGATTATCGTATAAAACAGAGAAAATCCCATATAGTGTACTATACTCGAAGCACCAAGGAATTTGAAACAAGTTCAAAATACAACAATTACAGCAGCGATATATTTTATTATTCAATAAATTAGATTAACTTAGACTCTACCTTCCTTCCTGTTTTACTTGTACTAGATCCGCTCAAAATCCATCATTTGTCATAGAAACCTGAACTGTAATGATATCACACTATGATTTGTCATATGGATGTCAAACCCGGGACTAGATCCGGGACTAATCCGGGACCAAACACTGGTTAAATCAACTCAAAATCTATCATTTTTCATAGAAAACTGAACTATAATCTGTAATTGACCATCACACTATCATCGTGTTGGAATCCGTATATATACACAGTTCATCTTAACACAACACAATTAATTCTTACATTGATTGACAGTTTCGACTGCTTTTGCCAGAGAGCAGTTGTCGAAACTTTCGATCAATGTAAGAATTTATTGTGTTGTGTTACGATGAACGTTGTATATATTACACTATCTATCATGAAATCCCGGACTAGACCCAACTGCCGTGACACTCCCGGGACCAAACCATACCAAACACTATTTTTCTATAATAGGTTACGGCACGCGTTGCTCACGTTTGATATACTTCTGGTACTAGTCGCACCAATAACTCGTTTTATTCCACGTGGGCGCATTTTGTTACCATACGATATCTTTTTTAAAACAGTTTATTATGAAGTGCAGAATGTCATTTCAGAATATTAAGATTCGAGTGCACAAGGACAGTATTTTGAAAGCAGAGTTCAACTAAGATGTGTATTTTGTAATAGTTCATGAATCCGGCAGACATGTTACTATGTGGAAAATGTCAAAAATCAAGGATCATCTAAGAGAGTGACGTGCTTTCTTACTTACTTACTTAATTAATTACTTACTTACCTACCTACCTACCTAATTACTAATTGACTTGCTCATCCACCCTCTTGCTTGCTCGCTTTCTTGTAGTCCTTCCGCAGAAATTGAAGCTCAGCAATCTACAGATTCGCTACAACATGAGCAATTTTATTGCAGTAGGTTAATTGGTGGTCAGAACCTAACCAAGAAGATCATACCCTGATGATATGCTTATGTAGGCCTATGTGGAAAAACTTTACTTTTCGGGTAATTGGATATGCGGGCCACCACTAGATTAATAGGGAAACATCTCCCCGATTGTGGGTAGATGTTTGCCATTTTAAAAGGATGGTATCACCTATCAGATCGCATGCCTGGATTTCAACACAGTATGTAACGAACTTAAATTAGTGTTCCCGCTGATGCCGTCCCAATGATCACGGGGACGCATCATTTCTAACTTAAGGCTTCCTTGAGGACGCAAAAAATCAGGCCACTGTTTATGTTAACCAAAGCCACCTAGTGTTTACAGGTAGCCTAGTGAGTTTTTGCACATGAGGCTGCACACTGTGCATGTAACCGCCAGCCAGTTTCATGCACTAGCTGTGACTCAGCATTCTTTGGAGGTCATATTTATCTATTTACACAATAAATGGAGTGATGAGCATTTAAGTGGATGGTGTCAATCCACTAATGTTTAGAAAATAGGTGAGTCTTATATGCATCATTTCACATGCATGTGGGTCTAGATAAGTAAGCTTTCACAGATAAGCTTTTGATAATGTTGGACACTTATAATATGTTTAACCACGTACATATGTTATGCATACGTGCAAGGGATAATTCAATCAAAAAATGATTCTTTGATGCAAAGTAGTAATGCAAAGCATTATTAGGATGTTTATTGAATTGATTTATCGGAGTCCTTGACCACTGGATATTTGGAAGGAATATATAACACTTGATTTTTTTCATATTTTAGTACAGTCCTCTAGTTTTAATGACAACAGCTTTACTCAGTTTGATCAATTGTCTCAAAGAATCATTCCATTTTTCCTAATTTCAATAACACAAATGACATGTAAGAAAATAGATTATATTGTGTAATGCATCATCAATATCTTAGATGACTTGTTTTGTTATTCGGCATTGAGAATCAATAATTTATGTCAGACTCTAAAATCTTTGTGTGGGACTCCAAATTTTGAAGCCATAGGGTCCCAAGGGACTCCGTCTGCCAACTTCCTATCGCGAACAGCGGGACTCACTGTCGGAGTGAACTAGCTACATGTTTTTGTATCAAATGTCACTTTGACTGACCCGAGTAAACCTTTTAATGAAAGTCGCTGTGTGTAAATGTAGATTTGGCCAACAAGGAAGACGAATGAGCATCACATCTCAACATGGCAATATCCAGCCAAGCAAATTGGAAAACAAATCATCGGAAAAAAATCGTATGCTCACTTATTTGTAGAGAGGAGCTGTTCAGAGGGTCTTGCCCGATACCATGTCTAATAATGCGCATGGAATGGCCGTATAGATCTGTCTCGGACTCTCAGTGTAGTTTCCCTTTAATGCGAAATAACATGATTGTGGTTACTGCGTCATCTATGATTAGCATCTTTTTTAGATCTGCTTTTTTCCCCCATTAGATTGATAGAAGCATTACCCTAAGTTTATAGTACGGTATTGGAGTAGCTGCAAGACTGTGATTTCCAAAAAGATACTAAGAAAAAGGAAACATTTCTAAGGTCTAAAATTACACCATTCATATGCAAAGAGACAAAATTGGAATTGACACTTTTGGTGAGAGAAATCTACCGTCCAAAATTTTAGTAGTTGCGTCATCAGTAGCTGTTGAGTCAAAGCTTGGGTTTATTTTATTTGTAACTATGCATGTTTGTCTCTGGACAAGCTAGAGCATTTACTAATGAACTGACTTTATTCAAACGTTACACAACCACGTTGTATGACGCAAAACCGAAGTGAATCAATTTTGGGCACTTTGCAAATTAATGTGTGTTTACCACAGGGCCATTTGTGATCCATTTTCAATATTTTTGCAATACCTTTGATAATACTAGAAATAAATCATTTTAAACTTGATGCAATGCTTGCATGGCTTGTGAACATCACATGTGTCCAGTTGTGACACTTTGGCAATACACGTTTTTGATCAGAAAGCCATTTAAAGTCAATATTTTACTGTTTTCCCCGACTGCTTTAATACCATTTGAAACTTGATCATCAAATTTAGTGCAATGATTACATTAGACCAAAAATGCCCAGAGAGCACATTATCACTAGAATAAAGTTGAGGCACAAGCAATTGACATTTACTTAATCCATGCTAGAAAGCACCTGTAATCCAATATCGCACTAGTACTATATTGAAGAAATGTGCCATGTTTAGTAGCGGTATATCTGTTAATTCACTGCCCGAATTTGTGCAGTATTCCCCGAGCTTGTGAAGGGAATATTGCATAAATGAGGGTAGTAAATTAACAGAAATACCGCTACTAAACATGGTATAATATCATTATACCACGACAAACCATTAAAATGTCATTTAAAACTGAAATTCGACTGTAATCGGTGCGATACCACGTACCTATCACAACAGCAACAGTACACCAGTCTAACACTGTGCGCTGATTTGCTACACACTACCGGCTTTTCAATGTTAAAGTACTTGCACTAATCGAAATTTCGGATATTCTAAGCTCTCTATATTACAAATGTGGGATTTTTGGCTTTTTTATTTGTTTTTAATCTATTGACAACATAAATATAGCGTCTTAATGATTTGAATTGAGAAGTTTCAAAATGGCGGTCTCTGTTGTCATGAAAAAAGTACCCGCATCAGGTGTGGTATATGGAAAAATATACTCCATCTGTTTTGGCTCTCCACCAATCAGCATACAGCATTCAAAGGTGTTTCACATTAGAATGGTATAATGGCTGCTATACACTTGTTTTCGTACAGCTAGGAATCATGAAAAACAAATAGACAAACAAACCAAACACGTGGCTGTTTCGCATATGCATGAAGCTTTTTCGCTGTCTCAATAGAAATATTTCAGTACGATTTTTACCCACGTGGTGCCAGTCTCAATCAACCAAAGCTCTGTGATGTACGGGGTGGCAGAAAGAAACGATAAAGACTGATACTGTGTGTCTATTTTTTTCCCAGAATGCAATTGTTTGTAGCCACCTCCTGGTTTTAGACAGGAACTACGATCGCATCCTAAATATTTCTATTAGAAAATAAGCGTATGCTTCATGACACCTGCTATAAATGCATTCAAGGCAAGAGGATTTTTTGTGTGGATTGTTGGGCATAGATAGAGGCACATTTGTGTAAATGCTTACATCTTATATTGATAAATGTTCAACTTTGTGGCAATGTAACGAGACTTTTTGCTTTGATATACTAATTGCAGATTAAGCATGGCTGCTAAAGTAAACATCTTTATTGTCCATGAGTCAAAACAAAAATTTTTGTTTTCATTTATAACTTGATGAAGGCAGTACATGCCGAATATTTGTTAAAATTATTGAAAATTTTAATATTGCATCTCATCTTAATTATTATTAAATTTGTTACGAATAACATGTTCTACTTGAGTATTCAGTAATGTTTGTTAACCTTTATTTCTTATCTTACTTTTGCTATTTACAGCATGATTTCTATTTTATTGGTGCCAGTTTAGGTTTATTTCCCATCTCTTATACATTCTTTCTAATGTGTTTTCCCCAAGTTTGCTTGTGGACACAATTTTCTTAATATACATGAAAAATAGCTTTCAAACTTGGTACCACTAAATCCGCAAAGTTACAAAAGGTATTTTTTGTAATCATTTAATACCATGATTACATAAAATTGCACCATACATTTTTCAATGAGTCAATGCCGAAAAATCATCCGGGTTGTCATGTTTGGTAGAAAAGAGGATGGACGTTCCTCCCCTTGCTCTGTAATTATATTTCAGTTGTTACATTTATTACATATGTTGACTAACACATCCATTAACCGAATCACGCTCGGCCGCAGATGAGTTGAAACACCCTGCAAAAACCGATATAATTATAATAACAATAATGAAGTGCAGGTGGGAATGTAAAGAACTTCCCCAACATATTATTGGATTCCCACCTGCACTTCATTATTGTTATGTGTAGCCCATTATAATAAGAGTGTCATCCCACTAACATCACAACGTGTCATAGGGATTACCAGTTTATAACTTCTTTTTAAAAGCTATCTACGATTTATAGTGACCTACCTAAATGGTACACGTGAAAATCCAGCTGATTATAACTGTCCCGTATTACCGCGATCAGAGAAAAAATACTGTATATGTTTTATATCAACATTTACTGTGATTAACAGCTCACTTCATACTTTCCTTCCCTTTCATATCGGATTCTATGAGCGAACATTAGACTATGAAATGACCAGATTTACTGAGTGGCTTGTTCGCTGGTGTCGTGTGGCGAGGAGCGGAGGCCCAGAGTAGACTGTGCGATATGGCATGTTACCTCGTGCAAGAATTGCAACACCGTGAGCAGATGTGATTTGTTAGCACTGGTATCTGTAATTAAGTGCATTACGAAGCAACAGCAGCGATAACAATCTAGCGTTTGCCCTATCAGACAGCAGGGATAACAATCTAGCGTTTGCCCTATCAGGTGGTGGCATCAGACACTAGAAGAGGCATCAGCAGTGAGCAGTGTTGATTAGACGATTCCCATAGACGTTGTATTATTATAACCGCCTCCAGCCCCGCCCACACCCACACCCTCGGGTGTACAACACTACGCCAGCTCAACTGCCCGAGTCACTGCTGGTTAGTTTTCAGTGACAATGACAGAGGCATGGAAATTATATATTTATACATTCTGTGAAATATGTTCCAATGTCGTGGCTTTGTCATGTGAAGGAACACAAGGAATGTGTTTGTGTATAATAATATGGACAAGTGAAATACGTTGAGAAATGTGTTCTTTCTTTGGATGAAAATTAGTGATGTCATCATTCTGCGATCACACCCTCTTTATTGTTAATCTAAAAGAGAATGCACTTCCTTCTAATAAATAACTTAACATATATTGCAGAATTTTAATTAGGTGTCCAATCAAATACAAAGGTGCTAAAAGAATAATGTATGTCCGTAAAACAGAAATTTCTAAGAAACATGTTCCTATCCTTAATCGTCTCCAAAGGATGCTTCATTTGATGAATCCTCCTCTTCAATGCCGTCTAGAGGCCGGCAGATGTACTCGTGAGGCATCTCCATGTCCTCCTGTGGCAGGAAGGTGGCCACCGTAGACCCAGTTGAGTCATGGACTTCGCTGGCGTAGACAACAATACCAAAGCCTCGCGCCCGCAAACTTCTCGGGTGAAGGCAACCATCCGAGGGAGCCGGAGCACGTCTTGGTGTCGAACCTTCAACAGACAAAAGGTCCCATCATTGTTCACAGTAGTATACTAGTATGAGTTTATTTCAACATTTAGATTAATGTATCCCCGGCTTTCCATTTAACGGATAGAACATGATTATGAAAATTTGTTGTTTGAACAATATTCCGCATTATTAGAAATCGGGCATTATTCAAATAATTGGATAGTGCGTATTGTACAAGGGTAGACTATTCTGTTGCATTTCTATGCGACAGTAACTTTTTCATGATTTGTCACCCTGATGGTCAAGATGAACATGTCTTGAACATAATCAATCGTATCTTGCATATCTCTTGATCCCTTCTATAGTCTAGTACCTAATTTATCAAGGAGGATCCAGGTTTTTATTGAATAGTGTGTGGGTGGGGAGTTGTTACATTCTGAGCCATTTTCAGAAGAAAAAGCGTTTTGATATTAGACTGTCTAAAATTTTAGACGTACACTATTTTCACTTCATACAAAATGGTGAAAGGGATTTGAACCCCCTTCCCATCGCAATTCGCAGTGCGAATGGTTATATGACGTACGTTGCATGCCGCTTGGCTGCTGTGGCTGTTGTCCATACATTCGGGTTGCAGCAGAGTGAGGATCGGGTCTGGGACTGCTGGTCGCTGTGTTACCTGCGTGTACTTGTCTGTACACAACCTGGTGCCAACAAAAGGATTTGGAAAAGCACAAGAATCGGTTACAATACTTTCATTTAGTAATGAATACTAACGTAGAAAATAACGCATCAACTGGTGTGATTAAAACTAACATCAAGGTTTTTTCTTTGCATGGTTAATTCCATGTTTGTACAGCTTTGTTCTAAAGCTTAATGAACACATATCTAGATTATAAGATTTCATGTTACCAAAGGTTGATACTGCCAGCGGACTCCTTGTGTCTGCGCGGGGGGTCCCCAAGGAGCTCCTGGCCTGAAAACAACACACTTTTCTGCAAAATGAATTAACTGGTAATATATTATTAGTAGCGGAACGAGATACGTGAGGTTTAATTTTGATTCAAATCGTGATGTAAACTGTGACTGGGCGCATCATCTAAGACACAAACTAGATGTCGTGTGACTACCTATATTCTATTCCCCTGTTTGCTGAAAATACATAGTTCTCATTGGCTGAGAAGTGGGGTGGAAAAAATGTATATACCCTACAAAGTTTAATGTTACGAATGATAAATAAACATAGGACAAAGCGATTGTAGTACGCGTGCGGGTTAGAGATAAGAAAATATTTTGCTTTAACAGAACTCAATCCCCACACCCAGTGAAAGATTTTCTGATCTTTCACCCTCACTATGAGTCATCTTCGGCTGGGTTTGCGTGGATTAGTCCCACAGCTTTATGTCTGCGCCTCTTCTGAATATTGTAATGGAGTAAAGTAATAGATTTTTCTATCAACTCTAAGGGATCGTTCAAAAATGATGTCATCCGGCAGGGGGGGGTAGAGTGTAGTGAAAGATGATGAAAGTTGACAGGGGGGATCTAGTACTTGGGTGATGTCACCTTTTGAAAAAAGGTTGAAGTGATTCAACAGTATTTGAACTTACTTTGTAGCTCGGGGGGGGGGGGCATAGATGACGTCACTTACCAGGAGGGGGGATGCTGGGAAGATTACGAAAAGTAACAAAGAGGGAGGGGGAAAAAAAGGCCAAAAATGAGGTGACGTCATTTGTGAACGATCCCTAATAACCCGTCTACACTTTGAGAAGCACAAAATGGTGAAATATGTGTCCTTCCGCGTAAATAATCATTGTAGGCAATTTCATGCGTAAAATATGGGAAACAGTGATCATGGATTACGCCTGAGCCTTTATGTTTAGTTGCAAAATAGAAGAATTGTACACAATTCACCAAACTTCAATACCTTCTAGGCACTGGACTACTTTGCCTCCGGGGTGTACGAGTGGCCGCCGCCCTGTTACCGGGGCAATTTGGGGCATTACAGCAATGAGTGCTCTCGCTCTGTCGGTTCCTTTCCCTGTTTGGAGGCAAAATGCGAGTGGGCTTCACATCAGCCTGGCACTGGTAGCAAGGACTGGACTGCCACATCCCACAGTGGCCACTACAAACCACATCAAACAAACTACATTTAACATTTCTTCTAACAATTGCCAATTTTGGAGTTCCACTGAATTCACATGGAAGTGGAATGAACCTTTTACGCCCATTTACTTCCAATGTCGCCTTTGTGGCAAGAAAACGGCAACATCGGTTTCAATGACTTTCATCGTTGGATTCACCGAAGTGCCACCAGCCACTTGCTGGTGCTATATTGCGCTTGTTCGGATAAATCCTTTCTTTCTCATTATCAGTGTAGGAAATAGCACATTTCTGACTAGGGAAAAATATCACCTCTCCTGCTAAACCCCAATCCCGATATCAGAATCATCTTGCTATGCGCCATTCTCTCCAGGAACTACCGAACCAACCAGATAACATCAGATTTGAAGCCAGATCACCCACGATTCACCCCAAATGCCCAAAGCGACATGACCTGAAGCATCTTTTCTCCATGTGAAATGGGGTGGGGGTAGGCTAAAATGTCCATATTTCACAGAAATAAATTTCAATAACTTCTGTGGATACCTACATGTTAAATAGGTACACGTCTAGCGAGTGAGCACTACTGTGAGTGATTAGCACGTCTGCACTACAGGTGATTGTGCTGTATGGTCCCCAGGGAGTTTAGAAAGATATAGTATGAAAAGGATGGCAAGGACCTGGTGTGAATGTTTTAATTGCCCAATTCTGCAATTTTGAAGATCAATTATGAAAATATTACAAACAACAAACAAGCATTGGTCTACTAAAACAGATTTTTTTCTACATGATATATGACCATAACATAGAGCAAAGTGATAATGATAATTCTACATACCTGAATTGGTTTCCACAGTTACAGTCAAACTGGGCCCAGCCCCATTCCTCCTCTCTTGGAAGAGGATCATATTTGGTGTTACATCTCTTACATTTGGAGACCTGTTTAAGAACAGACGTATTAACTTATAATTGGAATACATGTAATTCCCAATGGTATATCCAATTACAATATATGTTTCAACAAAGTAATTTTAATATCAATATTCCTTAATTCTGCTGTTTTAAATATAACAAAAAAGTACACAAAATCACCGTTTTACATGTTTCAACAATACATGTCTTCGTCAGACTCCAAAACGGTTGACGTTAGTATGGTGTAATAGGATTGAATTCTGATTTCCGGTCAGCTGATGACACCACTGAAAGTGTCCCGACCGTGCCTGTTCTTACTGCCAAAGTAGGAAAATGCTTAACTTTTGTCAGAGTCCTATTTGTTTCTAACATCAAAGAGATTTCAATTTCCTACCCCGACTGAACCTTACACAACATATCAAGTTTCCATGAATATGAAGTTTGAATAGTTATAGAAATATCACGGTGCCGTCACTCGCGCCATGTATATGGTTATAAATATTTATGATCATACTACAATCGGAAAGGTGCATTATGTCACCCGTATGACAGCTACACACATGTACAGGGCACCGAGCGATCTCTTTGAGGTCCACGGAAGGCAACAGCATCAATAAATGTGAGTTATGGGTCTAGTCCTAAATTGATTGGGATTTTCTAATTTTCCGTTGATGGGTGCAGCTATCACGATGTGCCCTTTTTAAATGTAGATATACTAAAAATCCTATGTATTTGGTACACAGCGCTTGGTCTCATTTTGTTTTGAAATGTTCTTTTATGCTGTGTGAAAACATACTTAAAGACACCAAAATCAACTTTCTATGACAAATGATAAGAAGAATGGGCTTGTTTGGTATCACCATGATGGCTTGGGCGACCATTTTGTTTTTCCCCCGTAAAAAGAATTGCTCAAGGGTGCCAAAGTGGCACCCGGCTGATTTTTGCTCAGGACACCCCATTGAACCATAATCAATCATAAAACATCATACTTTCAACAAAACACGCTTCAGTGAAAATCCTCTGGACTATATGTTCACAATTGTTTAATTTTGATTTTTTTTCAAATTATTATTAACGTTTTCAAACCATGTAGGTTCCTAGTCAAAAACTAAAATAGAAACAATATAAAAACAGTGCAAATACAGTACAAAGTATACATAATAATGGCTATCATGATTAACATGGTTGTCATGTCATTGACTTATGATACTTGTTTGTTCTATTAGGCAAAGTATGACTTTGAACTGTTAAACTGGGTTTTCATGCTGTAAAAAAATATGCTGCTTTTACTTAACATTGTAACACATTTCAAATGAGACACAAAGATTTACTTCCTCTTTAAGTGCTATGTTGTACGCATGGTTGTAATTTCCAATCGAAATGGGCAATTACAAAGTACACAATGGGTGCCAGGGATTTTGGGTGATGGATTTTGAAGGAGCTTAATCTCTTGATATTTACCTTCTTTCATTCTAATAATTAAAAAAAACTTTCAAAGCCTCTTTCAAATGAAGATCAAATCCATTGATGCAATTGCCTATGATGACCATTAATTTTGGGTTTTTTCCTAGTAGCAACACATGTGGGATTTGCGCATAGCTGACTAGCAAACACTGTTTACATTTAACACAGCCACTATAAAAAGAGTCTTATTTTATTACTGCCTATATTGAATAAAGCCCAGATGTCCCATGTTTGCTGTCTGATCTATTCAGCACAGCTTAGCAGCAGGTAACCATATATAGTGGGTAAAAAAAGTTGTGAATCAACATATATGGTGACATCTTGCAATGTTTTAGTCCAACGTTTGCCATAAAAAATACTGTCCTTGCGCACTCGAATCTTAATATTCTGAACATCCTACATGATAAAATGTTTTTAAAGAGATATCTAATATTAACAAAATGTGCCCATGCCTGTTAAGTTTGTTATTGGTGCGACTAGTACCGGAAGTTATCGACAAGGTCAGATAACTTGAGGTGTGTTTAAATGACGAGATCTGTTTGAAATGGTCAAAGTTCCAAAATGTCATTTTTTGCACAGTGTTTTTGTTAATAAAGTGTCTGAGAACTCATTGAATTGTTAGATTGATATTTGTAAACTTATATACTAAGACTGTCTTCAATTTACTAGCCTGGCACCTAGAATTATACTGGCAATCATACTTATGTGTTGGTGAATACAAATGTGACTAAATAGATTTTTTTTTGTCTGAAACGTATGCTTTCAGGAAAGAAAACAAATTTCATTGACCGACCTGTACATAATTCTCTATAAGAAAATTAAAAACGAAAGGAAATCGTTACCGACCGACCGACCCTGTTTTGAAATCTTAGATGACAGGAAACTATCAATCAATTTTGCTCGGCCTAAGACAAATTCGTGCAGCTCGTGTTATCAACAAGACAAGTTATGAGGTGGGTGAGGGAAATGGTATTTAAATGTGGTGTCACTTAAGTATTGTCATGAAAAAAAAAGAAATTGAATATCTGATATTTGAATGAACCCTGTCAGTTTGTTTGGCCGCGTGCGGTGGCACAGTAGTACCTGTTTCCTACTGGGCGTGCGGCGCCACCAGATGTTGTCGCACGCGACGCACGTGAACATGCGCGGCGTGGTGTCGATCAGGCCGCGCCGCGCCTGCGCAATCACATCAGGGCGCTCCCTTTTCACTGTTTCGATTTTCGTCTGCCCATAGTTATAACAATATCACAAAAAAACTACATGTACGTAAAAATAAGTGGTATTTTTCTATTAGATAATAGGATAATCATCAGCTGGTACACACATGCTAAAGAAAGTTCACTTTATCACTAACAAATCAACACGTGGCTTAGTGGCTTTTATGATGTTTGTAGAATGAATCCACAATCTTATATGTATATCCGAAATATGTATGTGCAATGTGCTTTAATCAAAACATTTAATTATCTAAATATTTGCATGTCTAAATATATACAATGAACTGCTGGTAGTTATAGCAGCAGCAGCAGCAGCAGCAGCAGCAGCCTTCTACATTCTCACCCATTTAGCTTCGTCTAACCTCCGTCGTAGCTCGAAACTTTCCGCTAAAATGTAAACACAAAATCAAATGACATAAGATTTTGGGTCAAACATACGCTAAATGGGTTTGCTCTCGTTTCATAAAAACATTGCGTCGTTAAGTCAAACATGCGTTAGTCATATAGTTGCAGCAAAAATGAAAGCGGGTAACCAACCATTCAGAATGTAGTCCACTGTTTCTTCAATATCGCCATTGCAGATCTCCAGCAGAACACCAACTTCATCAACAGAAAAGCGGCCTTTGAACAGCTCTTGCAGACGACATATCTGTGGTGACATAACGCGCGATAATCAAGAGCAGTTGAATGTTTACCCTGTATACCATCTATGTGTTATGTCACCGATATACCAGTACCTGCTACACAACATTAATGCCCGTATACATTGCGGCCGAAAATAAGCGGCATACATGGTCCTGTGTCCATTTTTGACATACTCCAAGAAATTAATATGTCACTGTCTGTATTGATGTCAATTTACGTGATATAGAAGAAATATGGGCGTGTCTTTTGACTATAGATATATTTTTTAGTTTAAAACTGTTCAAAAACGGCTGGGTCGCCGTGTTACTTTTAGCTGATGTATAGAGGCCTATATCACATCGTGCACATGTGAAGCATAACTTATGAACTGCTCTGCAAACTATTATTTCCTCATACCGGTACAATATTTTCAAGTGGTTGTTCATATAACTTGCATTTAATTTTAGGTAGAAAAGAAACGTAATTAAGAGGGTATGTGAAAATTACCCTTTTCAAATGTAAAGCGAGTTCATCTAATAATCATGGGCCCCAGCATCATGGAAAGGTGTGTGTGGTAAGTATACTACTATGATTTATAAAAAATACCATACACATTACTACGGATGCCCTGGCTCCCATGGTCTCTGTTCCGTTGATTAACCTTCTATCTAATAGTAGTAATGTCATGGTATAGTGTTTGTAAATCATAGTAGTATACATACCACACACCCCTTTCATGATGCTGGGGTCCATACTAATAATTGACTTTTTTATAGTCCGATGTCAATATAAACTAGATCAAAAGTGTTCAAAGAACACTGCGTCGCTAGAACAACGTTGACTTATGGGCAATATATTAAGATATATACTGAAATGATGTATACTTTACAATCAAGAAATGAATTTGAGGAGAAAACATCAGAATGAATGAGAATCAATATATCCCTGGAAAAGATATTTGTGTTGCCATACAATAGTACTTTTTGAATAACAGACACTAATCAATATCAGTTTCAAACCCAATAATCAATATTTGCTGCTTGGTTGGAATATAGATTTTTTCTTGTTGGCTTAATTGCATTGAATATCAGTAAGAATGTCATGAATGGGCTTCTAGAGAGCACAGTTTAATTGGCAGATTGCCCAAAATCGAATCACTTCGGTGTTGCCTCATACCTCATAGTTGTGTAAAGTTTGAACGAAATCGGTTCATGCTTGTCCGGAGACATACATACAAACATAGTTAGTTTGTTAGTTACATAGTTAGTTACAAATGAACGGAACACAATGCTTGCTTCAGCAGCTGAGCTGAAGCGACGCAAAAGGGTTATTTAAATTATTAGAAGAAAAATTTTTTTTTTGAAATAGGTGTGTCGCCTTTAACCGTTGTAATGGAGTATATCCCACCACCACTGATCCCAGTATCAGCGAATCAGAAGCCAATGCCGTTTTTAATTACAAAAAATCACAGTAAACTAGTTTGTATGCAGGAAACATTTTTAGCGACACCAATTTGGAAGAGACGTTTGTATTGCTGGTTGAAATTGGATTGTTGGTTAACATTAAAAAGAATGATCAGCTGAATATGTAAGAATACATGGAGTCCGCAAACCAATATTAATGAATGTCATTTCATAGTGTAACGCTTAACTACGCCAACCACCACTGCATTTATGTAATACTAGCTTCCCCGTCTCCTACGGAGACAACGCACGCAGCAACAGAGACAAACGCACCCAGCAACAGAGAAACATAACGCACGCAGCAACAATGTGTTGAAGAAATCGGAAGTGCGTCGTAGAAATGAACAGTGTCATTTGTACCTGATTCGGTGATGGTAAGTCACTTTTCTCGTCAATACTAATGAAAGCAAGCTTACAAGGAACAAATAAACCCATAAAAGGAGATTTCCCATAGAGTGCAACACTCAAAATGCGTGAAAGCGACCCAGGAAAGTGATTGCAGGCGAATTTAAATAAAAAACATGGCCACGCCCATCTCTTCATAATTATATATAGATACGCCATCATGATGTACGAAAAGTTTGTCGATTATTATGAAAATACATCTTCCCCCGAGAAGGTGATCATTAGATGATCACCATTCCCATGTGTATAATGAATTAGTGGCTCCCCAACAGTTATGTGCTGCCCCTAGCGGATAAATCGTTGCGCCAATCAGCATGCTCCGTCAGTTTTCTCGTGGAAAACAAAAAACAATGTGTGTGTGTGTGTGTGTGTGTGTGTGTGTGTGTGTGTGTGTGTGTGTGTGTGTGTGTGTGTGTGTGTGTGTGTGTGTGTGTGTGTGTGTGTGTGTGTGTGTGTGTGTGTGTGTGTGTGTGTGTGTGTGTGTGTGTGTGTGTGTGTGTGTGTGTGTACATGCATAACTTTTTGTTCAGTGTGTGCTAAAAAAATTACTCATACTAAAATAGCTATTTCATTTCTCTACATTCAAAGTTCAGGAATGGTTAACATTAATATTGTTATAACAAACATCAAGTACCAGTACTCACAAATTGAAGACAAACACCGGACGGTGACCGAACTCAGTTGTCAAACATTTCGTACACTTGTTATGTCAAAATCTTTCTCTCTGCTTACTCTCTGCTTTAAATTTCCTAAATGCTTTAGAATTAATCCTGCAACTGGGTGATCATTAGTGTTGGACTTCTCATGGAATACACAATAATAGATGTCGCTATCATTCCTTATTAAAATATTGAACGATGTACACAAGAACTTTACGAATTTGACAAGAAACCGTGCCATTAATTTACATGGAATTGTTCAATTTTCAGCGAAACATATTACTTTGTGAGTTGCATAAAATCGATAATAATATCAAACAAGCCGCTGAACGTAAAAATTTGTTCATCGTTATATTCATTCATATTCAAATATGTTTTGAAATATTAGTGCCTTGATTAAAAGTACATAATTACAGTCGCTCAAAACAAATAGCCATTGACTATATTGGCTCCCTTTAGCATGTTACAATATGAGCAAACAGCAAACAAAATAAAAAGTCTTTTAGTCATGTTGCTGATTGACCACTGTTGTCTATATGGGTTAAAATTGATTTTTCCGACTGGTTCAGCATTGAATATCAATAAAATTGTCATAAATGGGATTCTATTAACAATTTGATTATAGGGTGACCAAAAATTGAATGACTTTAGTGGACGCCAACAAAGAGAATATGGCAATAAAGATGAAAATCACAAAAATATGTATAGCAAAAACATGTTAAAAAATGAAACTAGGGTCATTATTAATCTAAAACTAGATTTGTTTGCGCACACAAACTTAAATAGTCAGCAAACATAATAGCCTATGATAAGTAGTCAGTACCAAAAATAATATAAAAAGACAAAAACCGGTTTGTAGACATGAAAAACGGTTTGGAATCAACTTTTTTGAAGAGACAAATTTCAAATTATCTGTATGCGCTCTTGACAAATCCATTGAACATTATCATTTGGGTAAAAACACAAATGGAAAAGGGACAAACTTGATAGTGTCACTAAATGTATTGGTAACACAATTTTAATCATATCGATACAGCTTGTGAGGATGAAAAATATGATGAACTTGATTCTGATGGTGACATGTCTTCTGATGAGGACAGTGACAATAGTGATCTTGAAAATGATATAATATTAGGGAAATGTGATTCATCAGATATGTCTGAGGAAAGATACTCCGATGAATATGTCCCTGTGGTGGCAGATGTCAAAACAAGAAGAGGACACAGAATATCAATGCCATCCAGATTTAGAGACAATATTTAATAATTTGAATGTAAGTTTGCAACCGATTAGGGAAATTTGCTTATAACACTCACCATCAGTAGAAAAATGGGAGCATTTTTTAACAATAAATGTATTATGTACATAAGTGTGCAACCATTTCGGGATATTTGCTCAACACCCACTATCAGATGAAGCAGTGGAAGAATGGGTGCATTATTTTTAGCAAATATAGGTTTACTCAACACCCATCATAAGACTCAACAGCGAATCAAACTCATGACCTTCTAGTAAAATAATGTAGATAGCTCATACAATTCCTTTTGCGGATTCTCAACCTTAATTCAATTTTATCTTGCAGATCATGTTTATATTCATGGTAGGGGACACGGACTTTTTTAATGAACGGAGGGAGGTGATGGGAAATCAGTTTTTTTGCATCAAATCACAAGACCTTTTTTCAGACAAAATTTTCAATATGCACCGGTCCCCCCTGTCTGGTAAACATTGCACCGTCCCTTAGTCAGACCGAGTGGCCAATGCTTGGTGAATACATGACACCATAATAGGTTAGTGGTCCAGGGTTCGTCTCGCAAGAGGGTGTGTGCAGCGTGTGTGATATAGCCGCATAGACTTGGAGAAAGAATCCTCTTACGTTAATTGATAATGGGAGAAATTATGAGTCATTAGCACGATATGCTAATAAAATAGGCTTTTAAACAGCACACTATCGTGTCGGTATTAAATGTTTTTGCACCAAAATCGTATTGATATCATAGTTTAATTAAATACGTACGTTTAGATACTCTGACTGCGGTGATGACTCAGCCATGTTTGTGATTTCAATGATTTCACCTTTTTTATTTATATCTAGCGTTTGTCGTGGTATCACATAGTACAGAAAATCAACTAATATGTTGAAAATTCAGTAGAGATCATAAGAGAATAGTATCCTTATTTGGCTACTGCCTCAAATGATAATAGGAAATCGAAACCACTTTTTGTTGTTTGCCCATACAACAATGCAATCGTGTGCTGTAGGCCTACTGCACTGAATTCACAACGCAACCCACCAGTAGCGCCGTAGACGGTTGTGATTTCCTTGGATTTAGACTCAATCCTGGGATGTGCCATCCTCATAATCTTCATCTATCTCGTTTTTTAATCACTGGATTATGTACAGTGTAAAGGTGATTCTCGTAGACCGACGGTGGGGTCATGTAATTTGTAAAGAAATTATACAGATGTTCGAGAATTAATTATTTGAACACTAGATCTGTATACTTTATATGATTATATGAAAATAATGGGGAAACCCAGCATGCTCAATGAAGGGTAATGTCTTCATTATCCTTTGAGTAAAATTGATGATTTTCAACGGCTGGTATTATCTGTCTCTCGGAAGTTGAAGGTGGCGGTGGTTGCTGGGCCCAGGCTGTGCGTGTGCACTGACCCTGAAAATTGCTGGGTAGATTAGGGGAGCCGGTAAACTATCCGCCCAAAATAAGTGCAACGTCATGAAATTTATACCCAAAATGAGTGCACCATACTGTGCTGCTAATCATAATGTTAGACCTAGCCACACTATACAACAGAACAATCAAAGATAACAAATTGAATATGTGCTCTTTACTTATAGTTGACTATTGGGATTACTTGGTGAATTGTTCTAAAACTTAGTGCCAAAGGAAAAAAATTGACTGTAGTAATACCGCTAATATGAGTGCATGGTGCTAATCTTCCTACCCAATATGAGTGCAAAATTGGTGCGACAAAGACACCCAATCTCCCCTAACCTACCCGTATTACCGATGTGTGTCAGTGCCCCCCCCCCCCCGCCCCCCCCCCCCCCCCACCCCCACCCCCACCCGGCCCCCGGTTGCTGGAAAAGGGGTGGAAGTGGGGAGGGCGGTGAGGGGGTAAATAAAGACTAGTCTCGGCCGATCTGACCATTCTGCTCCAGTCACGCAAAGTATATTTCAGCCGTCTACGGGAATCTCTTATTTCATCGCGAGACTCCCACCTCATGTAGTAATTTTACGTATTGCGTTACGTCTACCAATTTGCGTGTTTTGATAGACGTATGACGTTCATAACGTTATTTGAACGTTCTCCCGCGTTTAATTTTCCTAGTATTACGTCGCACATTCAAAGAAGAAATAAACAATAATACTTTCTTAGTCTAACTTACTCTAATTCTTTGATTTTTTCATAATTTGCATTTGAAAATACCAAAATATTGCATATATCTTGGCATCAATTACTGTGGTTGTTAATGGGGTTCAACGATAGAAGAAATGACTGCCAGCGTAGCTAGCAACTTTTCAGACTTCGACGCAAATGAATCTTATGTTGATTATTTTCGAGATTGGGTTAATGGAACAGAGAACTACTACATGTATCCAGATTGGTACTATGACTTATTTACCAGTAAAATGGGTGGTGTGCTGCGAAAGTCATCATTCCCTTTCATAGCTATGATGGGCATCATAGGCAATGGACTGGTAGTGATGACCATGCGTGATCCAGCCTTTTGGAAAACTGGATCAGCAGCCATATACATCATATTTCTAGCAGGCTTGGATACGGTTTCAATACTGCTATTCTCCAGTCGAATTTGGATTCAAGAAGTGTTCCAGATTCATATGCTCCTGCTGTCGGATTTGAACTGTGGGCTTCATATATATTTAGAATTTTTATGTGACCACGCAAGATCCATACTTCTAACTATACTGGTCAGTGAAAGAACGTTTGCAGTGTATCGTCCTGGAGAACGGGGTCGTATTTTGTCTCGATTGTTTTCTGTGATATGCATTGTTGTTATTATGCTATTGTGCGCTGTTTCTAACATGCCATTTCTACTTTATAACCACGTGGATAAAGAGCCGAGAAAAGTATGTCACAAAATGCCGCACGAGGGAAATCCTAGAGCCAAAATCTACATGAAGAGCATGCACCCCCATATAGATTTGATTACCGTGGCTGGCATCCCTATTGTTGTGATAGTCATCATGTGTGTGGTGCTGATAAGAAAACTTAAAAAGGTAGAAAAGCGACATCCACTTGAACGGGTACCAACAATAATAAGAAATAACACCGTGGTAGAAAAACCTGAGAGGACTGCGACTATGGAAGATAGAATTGCACTAGCTAAAATGGTTGTAGCAGTGGCAATTGCCAAAGTGATTTTAAATCTGCCATACAACTTTTCTCTTATGCCTTTTGTAGCCCACCCATCTCCAAATACTGAAGAAAATGTGAAAGCTATATCACGCTACAATTTGTTCCACACATGTGGGGTTGCTTTCTATACAATAGGCATGGCTCTAAATTGTCCTATTTATTGTGGTGTCAGCAAGTTTAGAACTATACTAGTTCTAGCATTTAGACAGCATTTTAAGTGTCTATTTGCAGTGCTTGCTGGTGAAGATCCTGTTAGAGCCACTGTACCCGGTACAGCACGTAGTAATATATACAGTGTTTATTCCAAATCATCTTTTGGCGATATACAAGGAGCTGTACCTCCTGGATCCCTCTATGAAAAAGATTATGATACACTTGATTTAGATTACAGTAAATCAGCAAAGAGTGTACATAAAGAATCATCTATTGGTAATAACAGTACACTTCATTTAGCAGTAAGTAAATGTTCCAACAAAGGATCAGGACCTATTTTTAACACACTTCACTTAGCAACGAGTAATACACTCCAATTATCAACCAGTAATGCACATCAAGTAGATACAAGTAAAACATCAACCAAAAGTACTGAATGTTGAAAAAAAAAGTAAAATAAGTATTAATTCTGTGTAAAATATAAATTTACCTTTGAAGCTTCTTGAAGCTATCTTGTTTGCTTGATATATTTTGTGAGGCAAAATCATAAATTATGTATAAAATTGGTGAGCTAGGAATTTATGTACTGTAAAACTAGAAATGTTTACGCACAATTTAATTTGCGAATTTCGTGGGTAGGTGCAAAAATGCAAACTTAAAGTCTGCAAACAGCCTATGTAAAATAGGTCCAGGATGGACCAAAATCGCAAAATTAAATAGTCACAAAATAATTTATCAGTGAAAATAGCAAAATTTGATAGCCACGAAATATTCTAGTTTTACAATTTATACTAAAGTCAATAATGCAATAATTGCTTCAATGTGATAGTCCCCATAATATTTTTCTTAAAATGTATATATTGAGACCTTGTAAGATTCTTTTGATATGTTGTCATTCTCATACAGGTAAATATTCTAGCGCAAGTTTATGTATAGTATATGCTTAAGTCAATAATGCAGTATTTGCTTCAATGTGTTGATATATTTTTCTTGTCATATTTTTCTTAAAATGTATATTGAGACCCTGTAAGATTCTTTTGATATGTTGTTATTATAATGTGGCACAACTCACAAGGAACTATGAATCGGAGATATCGGTGGTAGATTGTTAAAGTGTAGATTTTAGTTCATGGACATTGTTGTATAATTTGATTGATTTTAAATTGTATAGGACTGTATTTTATATTAGCAAAAGTTAGATTTATACGTTATCAAATACAAAATTGCTGTAGTGAAAATTGTTTTCGGCCTGTATGTCTGCATTCTTGTGCAGAAGTATTCGTAGAAGATAAAATAATGTTAGGTCTTTTGTAGACTATTATTGAAGAGTGTAAGCTAATATTTGAGAGAAAAAAAAAATGAATGATATGATAGAAAATATTAGAGAAAATAAGGTAATAATGGCACTGCAGATGTATTTTATTTTGCATATACTTGTATCATTGTACCATTTATGTATGCGTAAATAAATATAGATACCACATTAGCGCAAATACATGCATAGCGAAAACATCATCTTATCCAATGAATCGGACAGCACGAGTCAGATAAGATGCGTGAGTCGTATGACGTATTATGCAGGAATGTGGTATTTTATTTATCATACATTGTGTTTAAACAAAAATGAATTATTATAAACATGTTATTTAATGAATAAATGCACAAATTTATACTGTTTACATAACGCGCTTTAGTTCAGACATTTTATGATTTACACCGGCACATCATTTCAAAATCGTCATCATCAGGAACATGTTCCGTCAGTGGACATTGGGCACCACACCAAAGCTCTCCATCTCGCGATTGGCCAATGTTGTCTCGTGGTCTAGGTCACAGGGGTCAGTTTTGGCTGGGGAGAAATCTAGTTTTATTTGTAACAATTTTGTTCTAGGCTTAGTTTTTATTTTACTTTATTTCTTATAATTTAATTTGGCAAATATGCGAATCGGTGACGTATTATCATACACGCATAAAATGGGTTTTTCATTAAAACGTATATTTAAAACAGTTGTACTGTAAAAGCCTGCACTTCAGATGTGTTTGTGGATGATTGAATTGGAAAGTGGCTGATTACTGACCAGTGATTGGGTGACAGGACGACAACGTGTCATTCTAAATTGACTTCCTTATAACATGCCCAAACCCGCCTCTTGAATGGCAAGTTAGACAGGGTTAGGCAACATTTACATACGTGTATGGTACCCCATTCTGGCCTGTGATTGTTACAATGGCATGCAACTCTCCTCGTGTGAAATTTTAGAAGTCTAATAAAATATTTGAAGATTCATTGGATTTATTCTAATAATATTTTTTTTATTTATGTCAAACAAAATAGTTGGGGTAGGCCTATTTAAATGAGACCTTCAAATTTAACTGCTTCGAAAGCAAGTTGCATCCTTACTTTTCATATTTTTTGTAATTTTACCCCCCCCCCTCCCAATTTCACATAGCCGATTCTAGCTCCAGATGCTCAAGAAGACGCCAGAAGCTTAGTGTCATTTCGAGATGGATGTGGGTGTTCTGGTCTCAACTTTGGAGTGATCTGGCTGGTTCAGTTGAGCATGGCGGCATGATGGCGCACTCCTGTTTGGTTCTTGGTCTTTTTGCTTAACTCTTGCCTCGTCTGCTGCTCTGGGAGGATTATATTTGACAGATGAAATCGTATGTCCCGCCACTACTGTTATAATCTGAAACAAAGCTAGCATGAAACAGAAGCATTTTTTCCAACAGTTGTGTTGTTCAAGATACTCTATGAATAATGCTCTCTTCCTGAGGGAAATAACACACTTCTGCCTGATTCTGGCCAAAAATAGTTATCACTTCTCTGGAGGGGTGATTTTGATATTTTTCGGCTTATGGGATCCCGTTTTAATGAGTTGTTGACTTTGATCATCATTTTGCTTTCCTGTGCAGTCTGGAGGATTATTAAACTTGATCATTGTAAAGTCTTTCTGCTTAAATGTGGCATTGCTGACATGTTCATAAAGATGTTCCCATATTGTGGTGTGGTATTTCCAAATGGTCCCATAAGCCTGCCTGTTCATCCAGTCCGTTAGAAAGGTCACAGACAGTGGGCCACAGACAGTTATTCCAAATGATCCCGCAAGGTTTGTCCACAAAATATGCATTTGAGGTAGATCTACAATAAAACGGGTGCCAATATAATTGTTTCCTCATTTCTGGGTCTTTTGGAGTATCTGGAGCTAGCATCGGCTATGTGAAATCGGGGCTTTACCCTTTTTTTTACATGCTATATGAGAACGTACGTAATATGTTAGGAAATTACACAAATGATGGTGCTATGCCCGTCCCATTTAGCATAAAGCTTCAGATATTTTGCTAGCTACTTTCTTTCTCGTACACCAATATTCTATCATTGGTCATGACTTACTTAACACTATTTACTGAGTCACGCACCTTTGACACGTCAAGACAAGTTAGATAAGTTTTGAACTTTTGCTCTTTCAGATAGCCCAGATACCCGTGAGTGTAAAACGACACTTTCTCAAACCAATAAGGATTTGGCTTACAATCTAGGCGAGTCTAGCTGCTTGATATTTATGTCATGAAGATTTGCATACACATTGTATACGCGTCAATACCATAAAAACACTTAACATCAGCGAGTTTTACCATTTTGTTAAAGATAATCTTACTGACGATACGTACAGCATTATCATCCATTTGGGAACGCATGTTTCTCACACTTTTTATTTGAGTTGAATAAAGTTTGTCAATATGTTATGTAATGTTTTATTTAAATTTAATAATTCTGTAAAAAAATATCTTTGGTGCGTGTTATCAAACATATTGTTATTGTTAACAAAAGAAACACAATTACAAATAGCTGCTGAATGCCTAATCATTACGATAAATTAATTAACAAACAGGCTGTTCAAGTTCTCACACTCTGAAAGAGAACGTTTTGTTAAAATTCAATATATTATATTGTAGTTGTTGTACATGCGTTTTTTTTTAAACATTGTCATTATTTGTTGTGTGCCATATTAATATTGTAGATATATTTCAAACGGTTACTATGAATTATGATTTTATTCTAAAGTCTTTTAGTTGTGGAGGCCAATTAGGACAGTATTTCAATGAAGAATGATTATAGATAATGAGTATTTGCCGCCTAGAACAAGATGAGATACCAGCAGAGGCAAAGGTAAGCTGACAATTCTTCTAACAACGATTTACAATTGTGCCATCATGAGCAGATATATTCCCTCGTTCTTGTTCTTGCCACAATGTTCAGTTGTCAATCTTGTGCAAGAGCGTATTTTTTCACACCTGGATTCATCACTGTTCCATGGATTTTTTTTTCAAATGTTTAATACAACACTTCTTGTAAACTAGGATTATTGATAATCCTAGTTATGAATAAGTGTGAGAAGACTACTAGTGTTCCCACCGAACCTAGGACTAATAATTGACTTATTAGTCCTAGACCGAAGCCACCGTTTTGTTCCATAACTTCCTTCTGAACAGTCAAAATGGATTTCTATAAAAGAGACATCGTTTGGTGCAGAATTGGCGAGGGTAATTGGACATGAACATCACCATCAACGAGTGTCTGCTAAAAATAATATCATAACGTTCTCATGTAGTGGTCCATCTCCTAGTTGGAACAAGCATCCTTCAGAAAAAATGATTAGATGTTAAAATTTCATTGTATTATAACAAATATACATAGCATCCATTAAAATAAACTATAAAGTACAATCATACAAAGTATTATTCACACAAATAAATTTTTTAAAAAGCACACAAAAAACATCAACCTCGTGTAGAGAATACACTTCCATTGTATATCTTGGCCTACAGAGAATTAGTTTAAATGTTCTTGAAAACTGCTATTTTTATGGTGTAATAATGAGACAGACTCTATAGCAATTTCGTAAATGGGACAAAGAACTACGAAATGATTGTGTTAACTGGATCTTATAATGTACTGATCTATAATATAGTTATCCAAGTGATCCTTGTTGAATACAAATTTGTGTGTATTTATGTAGATGTCCACTAAATCCTGATAAAATCTAGCCTGAAATCAGATGTTCATTTTAGTTTTTCTCTATATGATATGTACTCTCAGTACACAAAGTTTTGTGAAGATCAACAAGAATCTTTGCTTTTTTAAATAGACATTTCTGATGCTTTCTCTTTTATTATCTAAGTTGGTTGATAAAAGAGATCCAAGAGTTTCTGATATTGTATGGGTTCCAATTGCATATGCTTGTGTTTTTATATATATTTTTTCAATAGATGTCTTAAATATTTTTTTATCCTTGTAGAATAAGATGAGTCAGTCTACAGGTAACAATATGAAGTCTTATTGGCCCACATCTGGTGATGAAGTCAAAAATGGATCTCAAAATCGAGGTCCACCTGGTAGCAATTCACGGCAACAAGCTACAACAAACCAGCTACAATATATTAAAACAAACGTCATGAAAAATTTATGGAAACATCCTTTTGCATGGCCCTTCCATGAGCCAGTAGATTTTGTTAAATTTTGTTTGCCTGTAAGTTAATTTATTTTCTATATTTAATGCAAATATTTTATGATTTATATAATTTGAAAACCAGAAAACTATGATGATCATGATCATGATGAATGGTGATGGTGATTGTGATGGTTTATATTTAGTAAAGGAAGCTCACCCCCAAAAATGATGTGCAAACTTCTTAGGGCAGACATATTTACAGTTATGGTTACCAACAGTACTTGTGACTAGTTTTGTAAATTGAATGTATTTTATTTCGTAATACTATAGATGGTTAAAGTTCAAGGTATTTTCCTATTCCAGGATTATCCTGAGAAAATAAAGTATCCTATGGACATGGGGACAATCAAGATGCGATTGGAAAGCAATTATTATACCAATGCTGGGGAATGTATTGCTGACTTCATGTTGATGTTTACCAATTGCCTGACTTATAACAACCCAGGGGAGGTAAGAACATTTGTTACATTGTAGAAATGGCTTAGATGAAATCATTATTCCAAGACAAATTGTGACTTCACAAGTGGTGATGATGCATAAGTTAGAATTTTTCTTATTAATGTATTTATTTATTCTTTGTTGGTTATTACGTCACATTCTGTGGTTGGAGACTTTATGTGGAATTTAAAATTTGAAATGTACTTTGAAGAATAATTTGATTTGATTTGTTGAAGATTTTTCCAATATTTCAACACCAATTACTGTGTATTATTATTCTTAATATATAAACTCTTCTATCAGAAGGCTATCAATAAATACAATACAATAGTATTTTTAATGCTTAGTCCTTGTTTTTAGGCTTTTTCTTTATTATTTTTACATAGAACTACGAAATGATTGTGTTAACTGGATCTTATAATGTACTGATCTATAATATAGTTATCCCAGTGATGCTTGTTGAATACAAATTTGTGTGTATTTATGTAGAGGTCCACTAAATCCTGATAAAATCTAGCCTGAAATCAGATGTTTATTTTAGTTTTTCTCTATATGATATGTACTCTCAGTACACAAAGTTTTGTGCAGATCAACAAGAATCTTTGCTTTTTTAATAGACATTTCTGATGCTTTCTCTTTTATTATCTAAGTTGGTTGATAAAAGGGATCCAGGAGCTTCTGATATTGTCTGGGTTCCAATTGCATATACTTGTGTTTTTATATATATTTTTTCAATAGATGTCTTAAATATTTAATTTGCATTCCCATTTAAAGGTTAGAAAATTAGTACATTTTTAGAGTAGAAATACTGTGATGGAAGTCGTCAATTTCTCTCTATTTACTACAGCATGGGAAATATGTTGGGTCCATGTTGCGTGCACATCCTCCGACAGGTGCCCGTGTTTACAAACATTGAAAGAGGTCTATATAGTACTGTCATGGTAGTGTAAACATCAACAAATTTGAAAAGGAGTCTGTTGACTTGAAACATGTAATGTAATAAAGATATGTAAAGGAAAAGTTTTGATCATTTTAGAATAGTTAACAGCAAAAGAATGAAAAAGACAAACTAACATGAATCTATATGCTGTATCCCAAGTTACTAGAATACTTTTTAATAATAAGGCCATCTGTGGTATCCAGAATTAAACAAATTGCAAATTTATTTGTTCACTTTTGTTTTTGCAGGATATTTTGGTCATGTGTGAAACACTTGAAAAATCATTCCTCAACAAATTATCACGCATGCCATTAGTTGAAGTGGAATTGGCACTGCCTTCTAACGCTCCTATAGATGAAGAAAATCTGTCACAGCACCTAAAAAGTGTACTTTGAATAATATTGGTTCCCCATACAGCCGCTGTGCAATTTTTAGATGAATCAGTTTATTTTCATAATATAGAGAACATCATTTTGAGCCATTTGTATACGCTTATGTTAGTTTGTGCAGGACACACTATCATATTGTTTGTCTGTCTGTTTTGTATTTCAATATTTAGTTTTATATATTCTAGCTCATTAATTGTGGTTATTATGTTCAGAGATTTTATTAAAATTTCTTAAGTGCAACATCATTTTCAAAATACACTATATAAACATACTGTAAGGGTATATTTTGAACAAAAATTGACAAATGAATGTACATGTACCTGTATGCACTAGTATGCCATTATTAATTGTAATACTGATTTTATTTTAACCTTGATACATTGACAACATGGAACTTACTGTATTCAACCCTAGTTTCTGCGGTACATGTATACGAGGCATCACTAGCTGGTGAGATGGGGCCCAGCCATGTTTTCATAATTTTGTCATAATGGGCTTTTTTTAAGCTTGCATGGTCTAGAAATTGTCACCACATAGTGAAGTTGTATTTTTTGGCTCAATCACTTTTCAGTTCACCTGTCAATTGTGACATTGTGGGCTATTATGATCAAATGTCGGAAGAAAACATACCAAGACTTGGTGTACTTGAAGCATCAATATAAATCATGACTTTAAATAGTATTAGACGATCAAGATCCTCTTGTTATAATAGTGAAATCCCTGATCACCGTCCGAAACTGGCCGTTACCGACAGCCATTACCAGCAACTAAGCATTAATCAGGTTGCGCGCTACCTAGCCATGGGTATAAATACATAAAGGAGACCGCCATTACTGCTCGTCAGAGTGGGCCATTATGGACCACATCAATGTAAATTTTTCAACGTGTTTCTTTTTTAAATGCAAGGTTTTCATAACTGTTAATATATACCTTTGGTTGTAATGTAAACTTTGTGAAGACACATCACCAAAGCTTTACAATATAATTGCCAATACTAAGTAATCGTCAGTAATTTGATTGCTGGTAGAGACCGCGTTTGGACGGTGATCATAGGAAGATCTTCAAAATTTAGCCAAACTGTATCCTAGAACACGAGCAAATAAAGTCCTTAAAATGGATAGTGTGACTTCGTATCATGACAAAATAATTGTTATTCTGTTATTTGATCTTGTACCGAGTTTGTCATACACACTATTAATATCTAAATAGTAATTATTATTGTGAATGCTACAAAATATTAAATATCATTTACAAGTATTTTATTTTATAAGGTGTACTTTTAACTTACAGATTGCTGAGTTTTCAATGCAATCTAGGGTTGATAAAAATCACTTGAAGAAATCATTAAAACAAATCATTAAAATGTATAACATGCACAAGACAAATCTTCAATATTTCATTTGTTAATCAATTGATATGGCCATTACTCTTAGTAGACAGAGAAAGATAGAAATATAATTTTAAAATACGAAACACCAATGATTTGCTTGCTGAATATTTATTTTCACACCAATGTCTGATATAGCTGTTTGGCCGTCTTTTCTTTGGTCAGGATCCTGCAGCTGCCTGCAATCAGTACATAGTATTAATGATAGCATACAAACAAATCATACTAATGATTGAAGGTAAAAAATATGACCAATCCCTACAATATGCCTTACATAGTTTGCTCACCATAAAATAAGTAAAAAGCATCTTTAAATTAAAACCTTGCTTGCAACAGAATTATATAGAAGGCGACAGCAGTGAGCATATTATTATTATTAAATTCTAGAGCTGCTGGATCTGATGATACGTATATGATAAACTTAGGCTGAAAACCCACAGCAAGGGATGGCCACGTACGGCGATCATAAACCCACAATATTAATGGTTCAATGAGTTTGATTGGTTTTTTTTTTAAAAAAAAAAATTTTCATTTAAATTTTTTGGGCCCCTAAAAAAAA
>CM032660.1:1974966-2097268 GCA_019095985.1 Streblospio benedicti | reverse complement strand
AAATCAAAGCAATAAAAGCTAAAAGCAGAGTATATACTGTCAACGAATGTTTTAACTTCAAATAGTTTGCATATGACGTTTATATTTACTGTGATAAATCTATTGCAATAAAAGCAAGTCCTTTAGGAATGAATACATAAATAAGACGTATAACAATACGAATGCACATCCACAATACAACACAAGGAGGTCTACAAACACTTACTCCACTGCCGCTTGTTATACACATATCTGTCGGGCTGTATGAACACGGACACGTGCTTCGGACGGAACTCGAGACGTGTCTCGTTGTGGAAGACGTCGCCTGCCAGGTTGGTGCCCGTCGAGCCTTGCACGAGCAGCGTGTAGTTGCCGGCCGTGGCGCTCACGGGCATCTGGACAGTGAGCAAGGGTGCGTTGTGTTTATTTTATTTACACAGCAACACTTTGTACTCGGATATCGACTATGCTTTTTATGTGTAAGTCACAAAGCACGGCCGATGAGGTTCCGATGCACCACCGATGCGACCACCGGCGGGGTTTGGTGGCAACTCGGGGGAAATTTAACTTTGACGTTAAAATTCGCCGTGCTGTCACCGAGCTCCACCATGAGAGTCACATCCTTAAATCCTCCTCACACATACCGTTTTTGTTACCACCGGTCAAGTACCGTTCAAATAATTTAGAAAAGTTGTTGTCCGATTTGCAACGTCAGCCAACTGTTGGATGGTGTTATCTGACCAAGCAAAAACGGCAGATGGCGAATGTGGGAAAAACGTTACAAAACCGGCAGCGGGATTTTGAACTGTTTAAAAGTTTGCGCATAAAACTCGCTTTACACTATAGCGGTCATGAGCGAACCCGTGCAACGCATCTGCACGTATTATGTCATGTCGTCAATTTGGGCGTATTGTGGCGGCATTGAACGTAGTGAAAATGCATGGTACGACAAGTTGCTGAGGCAAACGAAGTGTTACTTGTATGTGCGAATGTTCTGCGATCTGTAGACGCAGCATAACTATTTGAAGCAAACTTTAACCAAACTGAATGTTCGTTCAAAACTTTTGAACTTGCTCAAAACTTCCTGACGAATTTGCCAGTTCGCCAGTGAACGTACAGCTACGTAGGTGCAATTCGCAATAGTGTAAAGCAGGTTATAAGAATTGGGAAAAACGCCAGCTAACCGTAATTAAGCTGTTTAGCTGTCGGTGGCTGGCCGTTTGATGACGGTGAGAACGACGCTTGGCCGCTTGGCAGCGTTACTAAACGGTGGGGTGACAAAAATGTGATTTTGGGTGGTTTTGTGCAATTTCCTATGTAACACGCCCAGTGACCGTTACTAAATGGTGACAGCATACCATTTGGCAGCCGATCGAATGGCCCACGGATAAGCAAACGACAAATGACAAAACGTAACTCACCCGGCGATTTTTTTTCTAAATTGTCATCCTTTACGCGTAACTCAAACACTTAGTAACCTTTTATGGTAAATAGAAAGGGAGTTATCGGGTATCATGACATTAAAGGGTAGGTTGGCTGCTTGATATACACAGAAGCATGCGTTCAACTAATAGTCAATGCAGCTGGACAACTGTAACAAATAGCCCCCCTTCCCCCTCCCCGCACCCCCCCCCCTTCGCTGCCAGCAGCACCATGCTCACCTGCATCTGCAGCAGCCTGTTCGCCGTCCCGTGCATAGTGTCACTGAGCGCAGCGTACTCGTGCCCGTCCTTTCGGATGGACGCCGTCACCGTGAGCTGCGGCACGTCCATGTCCCGGATGATCACGTGCACATTGACCACCTGTGCAGGCCGGATGACGTGAGGTGCAATGACCAAATATTTCCTAGAAGTATGTCTTTGAGTCTGGTATACATTATTTACAGAAACTTTGTCTCTAAAAGACCGGCGCAAGTTATCTAAATCTAAAAGAAAAATCATGAAGTGCACCAGATAAAAGGAAACATGCAAACTTTTAAAAATCATTTATCTACTATGGCGTAGAATTAATCAAAGTCTTCTGAAAATATTACAATAATAGGGTCTAGCTACGCAAGGTCACAGTCGAATTGGTCTCTATTATTATTCTTGTAAGATAGCCTCAAAGTTTTGGATAGCCAATCCTTTATGTCTGGCTGGGTGATAAATCTAAGGACAATACACCGTCATCTTTGACAATGGTGGCCGTGACTTATCTTTGTTCATCAGTTGGGTCAATCCAAAAGTTATTTAGTTGATCTAAAGAAATATTTTCCTTTCTAAAGGAATGACCTAGGTGGTTTGACCTGTAGTAGTTTATACTTGTCACATTCAAATATTGTAACGTGAAAAATCCTTCCCGGTCACGAAATGAAATAGTAGACCTATATAAGATGTAGATAGTAATTTTTAGAAGTGTTGATTGACGACATGCCATTATAGTGGAACTTAAGTTATGTGTGCCACATGACCGATAAAATTAATTTCAACAAACCTATGTACATATACCAGAGAGAGAAAAATCAACAACACCTACTAAAAAACTCCCGCTTCTATGACTTCTATTTAATATTTCCTCCAGAGAGATTGCTACTTGTAGGGTTTATACACACGTCTGTTTACAACATCTTGATACACATCGACACTACACGTGATCACCAATGCAAAGCAGAATGAAGTGCAAATATTCATGGTGTTGTCCGATCAACATTCCTGCGTAAAACCAACAACTCAGTGTGTGATCCCGCGATTCACGCCTTTTCCAGGCTCCCGTGGCCTACTATGCAGTGTTTGTTGTGTTGTATCACCACTCTCGAAATGGTGAAAAAACGCAAGTGATGTAAATACATCAGTTTTTCGGCCAACAAATCTTTTTAAATATGTGAATGTGAATTGTGTGTTCACATAATAGTCAGGGGGTATTACACGCACACATGGGAAAGTTTCTATAGACTTTTAAATGAACGAAAGTGGAACCAGTTGTGGTATGGTTTATGCGCTTGACATTAGTGTGGCGCTGTGCGTTGTAGTACTCACGGTTTGGGCGCGATGGGGCCGCCGCGCCGGCTGTCGTCGTACGGCTCTTTTGGCGACTGCGCCGCGGCGGCGTTCAGCAGCAGCATCGTCAGCATCGTCAGCAGCAGCGGCAGCGGCGGCGGCATGACTGCAAGCATACACGTGTCTTAAGAGCGTCGCTTTGGTTGCCCCCCCCCCCAATTTCACATGACCGATGCTAGCTTCCTACCTTCCAAAAGACGCCAGATTTATCATTTTGGGGTGGATCGTGAGTGATCTGGCCTCAATAGTGACGTGTTTTGGTTTGGCGGGTTCGGCAGGAATGGGGCACTTTTGGCCGGTTCTGGGCTGATTTTTGGATTTTGGGCTTAAGTGGCACCAAATCACACCATCGACATGCATTTCGGGGCTGTCTGGGGTCTTTCTCTTGCATTTGCAGCATCCGAAGTTCTTTCACCTTTTAGCTCTGGGCTCGTCTGCTGCTCTGGGAGGATTATTGGCAATCCGATTGGGGGTGGGGGGTGGGGGGGGGTCGTTGTTGCTTGAGTCTCTGAAGGGTTACGTAATAAATATTGATGTCTTTCCGCCGATCCACCCCGAAATGACAAATTGGGCGTCTTTTGATGATCTGGAGCTAGGATCGGCCATGTGAAATGGGGGATGGGGGTGGGGTGTTACGGTCTTCATTCTAGACACAGTTGCTAGCGGGTTAACGCGATAGATCACACAATCCAGCCATTGTCCAACTTTTTAAAGATTTATTTCCATTCCTAGTCTATGTTCACACTCTGCTAAGTGAAACGCTACAATTGTCCGTTTTCCATGGGTAGAACCATCTTGTATGGTCACATGATGTTCACATGCTTGACTGCCAAGTAATGTAGATTCAATGCTGATTTAAGATCCCCAACTACTTGTATACGAATTTACTAATTGTACCTGCAGTGGTACTGATTTCAAAACTTCGTATAATTTTCAGCAATGACTCTCTTCATGAAGCATAAACACAGAAGCCATGCGTCCCAGCAATGATATGTGTGCTTCTGATTAATGTTTACATGAAAAGCACTTAAAAATTGTTAAATTACGTTCTTATTGTTTTAGTGCAACTCCCACTTGGGAAAATCTCTGTATCCATATTAGGTGCAGATTGATAAAAAAAAGCAAGTCAAGATTCCTATGGATGTTTCATGTTCGTATTGATTTAAGATATATTACATTTGAAGATGACTACGTACACTATAATAGTATGAACTGTACCCTACTATGCGTTTTATTAAGAATTTCTGGGTGATCATTTATGCCAGGTACGAATTTTACGAAGCTTGTTGGACTACATGCAGTTCAAGGTTGAAGATAAAAGTGATTCTCCGCCACCGAGTCCACCTACGATGTAATCATTTCTGTATGCCCACGGTACTAAAATTGATAAAACAATGCTTCAGTTCACATTCATTTAAATCGAAGCATCAATAGGACCTCCTCAGTAATGTGTATTGCACCGAGTATACACAAAATACGCACTACTGAGGGACGCTCGCTCATTGACCCTTTATCACTTGGCAAGTATCGACCACTTGTGGATTTGATTCATGGTCACAGTTAGAAGTGGATTACTCTCATCTTCGATTGATTACAATGGACGTGTAGAAGGTCATATTATGGTTTACGTTTGCTCATTCTTTGAATATTTATTTCCCATATGAAATTGATCTTTAAGAAGAAAGAGAGTAAATAGAAACGCAACCTACATTTTAATTGAGGCTCTTTGGAGTTGGTAGTAGTACTTGGTACATGACATTAAGCGTTTCTTCACCTGTAGATATAGTTTTGGTGGATCTATACATCATTTCAGATATAGACTTTATTTATCGTGAACATTTATCACTAATAGTTTTCCTATTATAACGCATTTTGTGAACACCAACCCTTAGAAACAAATGGGGATTTTCTCACCAGGCCTATGAGGTTATATAGAATACAGATCAAATTTGACGTTCTTTTATATTTATTATACTATAAATAACAAAGAACAGCATACTTTCTACATGAACCTTTTATCATCCATAGTTTCCCTTATATGATACATTTTATGGACACCAACTATTAGTAATATATAGCCATGTTTAATGTTTAAAGGTCAATATCTCAAAACTAAATTTGTGTATTTAGTTGATGTTTTGTGTCAAATTTCTATTTACGTGTGCGAAATCTAGTATTCACAAATGTTGATATACTTGAAGATATATGCCTTCTGAGAAAAACCTTACTGCGGATTTTTGGGTCGCTTCAGCTCAGCTGCTGAAGCAAATTGTGTTTAGTTCGTTTGTAACTACACTATATGTATGTCTCCGGGCAAGCTTGAGGGTGAACCTATGAACCGATTTTGTTCAAACTTTACACAACTATGAGGTATGAGGCGACTCCGACGTGATTCGATGTTGACCTGCCAATCATGCTTTCCACAGGGCAATTATGGTCCATTTAAAACATTCTTCTTACTATTGAATGCACAGTTTAAGATCAATGTTTTATCAGCTGCAAACTAGACTACTTGGTGCTATTTGCTATTTGCTGCTATAAGATCAATAACAGCATGATGAGGCCAATATATAGACAGTGGCAAATTATTTGTGACTGATTAGATACCCGGTATATTGTAATTGTGTACTTTTAATCATGATTTCCAAAATATTTTTGCAAACAACTTTATTGTCCATAAGCCAAATTTCTTCTAGCGACCCCGTGTTCTTTGAACACTTTTGATCTCGTTGTTGTTGATGATGAATTATCAATGCTTTTGTATTGATTGGCAAAATGTTTTGGGAAATCGGTAGTTCTCAAACTTAAAATGCATGTAAAGTGTACAACTGAAGAGATATAAAAATGTTGAGGCAAGCTTTTCTAGATAATTAAATGAATCTTGTTATTGGATATATAATAGTGTTTTTGATTGATCCGATGTTTATATCCGATGTTTTCTCAGTTATATGGTACACAAGCAAAGCTGTAAAATTTTACTAATTGCTTCTTCATATTCTTTAATTTGATCTGTACATTTCAAAACATGTTATATCATTAGATAAAATTATTACCTACACAACAAGGTGTAAATTGTATACATTGAAGTAATAATAAGAAGAGAAAATCAAAGTTTAGTAAAATACTAAAATAAGCTTAATGTTACTCGTCTCTTTAGCTAATGATTAAGTTCTACAAGAGTTCGTTACTAATCTCAGCTAAAATGGGATGCTAGTGTAAAATATAATTTGGAAGTAATAAATGTATATATAAAAGTAAAGATATGTACCTTCCAAGAACAACGTCTACTATCAATGGCATGGATTTTGACTATTTTATCCTCCAAAAATGATCCCTTAACAACAACACACAAATCTAGCAACAGAAAAGCAATTGCATAATCTGTTTGATAGTAACAAAGGTTTAGAAATCCAATTGTTTTCTTTATAAAGTCATTATACGTTACAAGGACATAGTGAAATACATATTTAGCTATATTCAACAACTAATAACTCAAGTACAATGCACATAAAAGGTGTGAACGGATCGGGGCGCAAGAACAATTCTGTTGGACGTGATAAATCTAACTGGGTGACATCATTCTATGGACGACTTGTACATGTACTTGGTAACATATTGCGTGTGTCTGTATTTTTAGACAAAAGAACGTCATTCTTACTTCACTTGGATTAAACGTGTATATCTTTATTTAAATTATACCCGGTGGGTTACTCCCCTTCAAACTGATTTATCCCCTCCCTGAGACTATACATATGGTGTATAATGCCTGGTTTGTGAAGGTACTGCAAATTTGTCTTAAAACCCAACTGAAATGTGCATGTCTTGAAATTGGGGTCATAGCGAGAACGCACCATTCCCTCTGTTGGTGGTAGAATCACACCCCCCCAACATGGTGTGATATTGGGGATGGACCAGTCAGTTAATGCAACACCGACTTAAAACTTTCATTTCAATGAAAGCTATAAATGAAACACTATCTCAAAGTAACCGTACGTAGTTAACAGGGCTGCTACATAGACCGGCAATGTTTAACGCTAACACGATACAATGTATTAGTTTGTCGCTTTATGGAAGACACTTCATTGTCTCCACAGTGGTCTACCAAAGTGCAGGTCACGTGACATAAGTTGGAACTGAATACAGTGTATGAGGAATCGTTGTGCCGGAATCTCGGCTCAGTCCAAGCTGCACATGAATACAGTAGAACCTCTTATTCTTTAAAAAGACCACGTCTATAACACGACCATTGTTTGGAGTCCCAAATCTTCATATGAAATCAAAATGGATATAAAGAGACCGCCTCCCTATTAAGACCACTCACTTGTAGTCAATATCCGGCAGATCTTAAAATAGAGAAATTTTATTGTACCAGATTCAGACAACATACCGATGATAAGAAATACCTTTTAACACAGAGATCTGCAAGAAATCTGTTTAGCTTTGCGCTGGAAAATGTGATGGTCCTGTATGTGGAACCAAATATTATAGAAAAGAGAATTCGCGAGGCTCTCTCATCTATATCCAAATCCACGGGGAGGACCGTAACCTCACATCGAATGCAGTCACATCTTTTCCGTACAATGTGTGTGTCACGTGATCTACGCGACTGTTTGAACAAACTTTTCACTAAACATCAACCTGGACAAACTGCTGCCTGTCATAGAATGATAATGAATATGAGTTTCCAATTGAATTAACCTATTGCTGTAGTTGGTAATCAGTAGTTACATACGCATCATTATCCTGGACTGGAGAAGCACACCAACTTCTAACTCTCGCAATGTTCGTGTGCGCTTAAATCAAATCGCAGGCTTGCTAATCATACGTTTGCGCAAACCTTTAGACTATTTATGACCGTATATGGTTTTTATATATGATAAACTATAACGTGACCACTGTACACACATATGAGCGTAACTAGCAGCGTCCACAAGCAGCCTAAGTCTACATGTAAATGATTTAGTTGATCCATATGATAATTTATACAAATTGATGCACTATCAATATGAGTCCGTCCAACCTGTGTTGTATCTGATGAGCAGTCGGTCTGTAGGTATAGGGGATTTCCCAATTTATAAAATGTTACAGCGCAACTATCTACTGAACAGGTTACTGCACATAAGTTGTCAGCAGGCATTCCGCTTCGGTAGAAACCCGATTGAAGACATTTAATTCTACCAAGTGTGCTTCACTTGCAGGATGTTACATGCGTCTTAGCAATGCCAAATTAAGTGTAATTCAATTCAAACTAAAAGGTTCATAGCTCACTATTAGCATGTATTATCATTTACCAGCCCATACCAGATGTCCTGGCAGCCTAGGGCCACTGGTGGTAGACTGATTACATAATTACCAGTTCCAGACATCCTATGTACGCTTTGCACACAGACCCACAATTATATGCACTCTAATGACGAGTGTGCTTTTTTATGCAAATGTGCAATAAATTATATGTAATCGATTTCAACCCAGTCATTTAGATTTTATGTGACTAGCAAATTGTAATAATATAAGATGGTCGTTTCAGAGCAACATAGCAGCACACCACTCACACTATTTCTACATTTTATGATGCATGTTGTACACACTGTTCGCCAAGAATAGGTAATATATTGCAGAAAAACAAACAAACAAACAAACAAATAAACAAACAAAAACAAAGCAACAAAACAAACAAAACACATGATATTTGCACGACTATGATCGCAAGTACAGCCTGGCTTTAAAATCATGTCATTTGATCACATATAGTATACTTAGCACCTACACGAAGATTTGGAAAGACTTGGAATATCTTAAGCCTAGGACACAACTGGCAGGGACCTTAGGGATAAGTGTGTGTCCAGTGCGGTGAACATATTTGTTTTAGAGGCAGTGGATGTACTGAGACCGTAGCAGAAGTCAAACTTCCTCTACTGCCTCATTACTGTCCAAAATTTACACCTCATCAGTACTGACACGGTACTGACACAGTGCTTCGCCAGTACTGACATAGTATTCTACATGTAATTACTGATGGCGTGTATACGAGCATAAAGTATGTAGATCTTCTCTGTGGTAAAAGTCACACAGTGAGGCGTCAGTACTAGTGATGCACGAAGCCAGTACTGAGCCAGTACTGCATTAAACATATGCATGAGAAAGTTTCCACAGACCTGAAAAACGTACTGACAACATGTCAGCACTGCTGCTTGTGCCAATAGCTTTACTTTGTTACTACACGAGGAAATTTCCGTAGACACTAACCATAATCGTGAAGAAAACATACATACAAAATGGATCCCCTCGGCTTAAACCGCAACTTATACATGTATATTTTATCATGCCTAGGTCTGGCCCAACCGGCAGTACCGCGCTATCTCTGTTGCCATAAACCCAAACAATCTGTGGGGATCAGTGCATGTCCAGTGCAGTGAAAGTACGACGACAGTTTAATTTTCGGCAGTACATGCACAGTAGAGGAAGATATGGTCAATTCAGCTGTGGACTTACGTTATTAAACCATGTTTGGATACACAGACGCGGGAAAACGCACTGGATTTAGGCGCAACAAGTACGATCATGTAGCTCCACTCATGCCCGATCGGGTCACCGTGATACGCATATTGTCTGTCCGCAATCCCATGTACATTTTTGCGCACCATTCTTACATTGTATTTGCAACTTGCAGATCATATCCGCACAACAAGATAACATTTAACGTGTTTTACAACCAAGGAGTGAGTTACTCTCTCTGGTTCGAGCCGGGTCTACTAATCGTCGACTAGGCCTTGGTACAACTGTAGGCTATCAAATGTCCACATTAAAGACCACCCCCTGGCCTCTACCTCGAGGTCCCTACCACAATCTTCCCGAACAATTTACCAGTGAAATCGACACTAATAATTGTATTTTAACGTGCCCACACACCTACACAACGCAATACAAACAGTTCGCGTTGATTTTATGTCAGTGACTCCCTGAAAAAACCGCCCGTGAATATTCAACAATATTGCTTGCACCATTTTGAAGAGATAGAGACTAGTATGGAGCATGGAGTAAATGCTATTTTCGTTTTTAAAAAAGTCACCTGTTTTTGTTCACGTGCTGCAGCAGATAACCGACTTATGTAAAAACACACACATTAGTCTGGAGGCTATTTTCCAAAAGAACCCTCTATAACACCTTGTCCACATGAAATAGTCACACCTGCCAACCAAGTTTTTTTTAGTTAAATTGATCCCTTTGGAGTAGAAATAGGGTGGTTGGCATTTGTAAATTCCACTTTGAACTCCTTTGCCGGCCATTTTAATTTGGCACATGGTAATGCTAAAAAAATGGTTTATTGTAGTTGTATAGTACAATAGTACTTTTTATTACTGGCTATAGACTATTTATTGCAGTTATGTAGATATTATGACATACTTGGAATTATATGTAAGTGTCAGCCATGTTGATTTTCCAATATGGCCGCCGAAAATGTTCAGAATCAATGCAATCATCTAGCTGGGTGCTCAGTTGTAGGCATGGATCTCATTTGCTTGGTACTCAAACATCTTCAACAACACCAATATAACCTCACAAACTCCTATCAAGGTCAAAAGAGGTAGAATTGCTCCTGTGGATTGGAGCAAATGTATTTTTGCCCAGTATTATGAATATTCACAAAAACTCCACCAAGTTGAAATGATGCAAGTACCCTCTGCATTTCTCGAGTGGGCAAATTATGACTCAAACTTGCACTATAGATTGGCCGGTATTAATGATCTTATTACTGCAGAATGCAAATACCATTCAGCATGCAAAGAGAAGGCATGCAGGAAGTATATAAGTGGTGTATATGAATCACCAGTTCAGGATCCACAGAATGTGTGCATGATAGCCGTTGCTGATGAACTGGAAACTGGGCTTGCAAAAGAAAACATATATTTACTGAAAGATGTATAGGACAGATACTGAGTACTCTTTTCAGACTAAGATATAAACCCTGGAGTGTAGAGGACAGCACATGCAAGCAATGCTGGAAAGCCTTCTTCCTGAAGGAACAACTTTTGTAAAACTGCTGGAGCCAAACAAGCATTTCTTGATTTTTCCCAATCTATCACCAGACACTATCTTGCACTATACTAATTAAAAATGCCATGTGATGAACAGGATGGGGACTGTCCAGAGGGTGCCATTTCCAGAGCATCATTCCAAGATGATGATTCAGAGATTTTGTGCTGGCTTTATTGGGTAGCCCTGAAGGTGAGAGCAGATGTTCGCTCCATTAAGCCCATGACTGTGATTGGTGAGATGACCCAGGAAGATGTAGAAAATGCTGTGCCGGAAAGCCTTTATCTCTTGCTGCGATTGATTTGCACAAATGAAGACTTCATTGAAGCTGATAATCCATTGGATGTAAACCTTGAAAAAATGATTCAAAGTATTGCCCAAGACATTGTATTTGTAGCCTCAAATGGACGAAACTAATACTCACATTGGCCTTAGTACAACAATACATCAGGCTACACGTTCCAAGGAACTTGTGCAGTTTCTAAATGCTGCTGGGCATGTTGCAAGCTATGAGACTGTGAGGAAAATGCACACAGCTGTTGGTAATGTTTTACAGCTGTTGGCAATGAACAGATACGAGGACTTAGACAAAGATTATGTTCCATCAAACTTCAATGAGCCAGAAGTAAGTTAGAAGTAAGTAAAGTTAGAAGTGAGTTACCAGGCTATGTCACCTATGTCAATGACAATATTGACATTAATGAGGAAACTCATGCCTCCCAGACAGTGGCATTCAGAGCTAAGACCCAGGAGTAAACTATTCTTAGAATTGAAATGCCACAGGCAGTACCACAGTCTCTGAAAGTGCCGCAGGAGCTCTTTGATCTGCAAGATTCTGAAATGACAGATGAAAAACCTCCCCCAAGGTTCCACAGGTGGCTTTAGATATATTTGTTCCAGATGATGAGGTCATGAGGGAATCAACTTGCAAAGATCTTGCATGGTTTCTTTGCAGGTTGGTAAAAGACCCTGATGATGATGAACAGCAGACTCCAGCTTTGAGTGGCTTCAATAGCATGATGAATGAAACAACAGCCTCCCAAACTGTAATAGGCACGATGCCCATTATCAATGCACAAGACCATGATTATGACACACTATGGACAGTATTAGAGAAGTGTCAGGAGATGACAAAGAAACTTAACCAGAGATACACAGTTGTGACCTTTGATGAGCAGCTGTATTGCAAAGCAAAGATGCTTCAGTGGACCTATCATTATGAATGCAGGGACATCGTGATAGTTCTGGGAGGATTCCATGTATGGATGAAAGCTGGAACATAAAAAAAAACTCGATACATTAAAGTACACAGCATTATAATGGATGAAGATCTTAAGAAGAAACCTCTGGCACTACACAGTCTGAGTGGCTGTGATACCACCAGTCAGGTTGCAGGAATCGCAAAAACAAATGCCTGGAATGTCTACAAAGAGAGGTAATGGCTTACATATGAGGTAATGGCTTCAGTGGAAGCTTTTTTGTGCAAGCTTTATGACCCATTTACAGCTTCACCCTCAATTGAAGATGTAAGGTGCATAAAGTTTCGAATAATGAAAGGTAACATGTGACAATCTTCCACCAACTAGAGGTACTCTGGTCTTTCATATACAGTGGGCAAACTATCAAGCCTTGACCTGGAATCAATGTCTAAAACCACATCCTGATCTTCTATCACCAACTGAAAGTGTATGGCAGATGGATGAAGGAAGCTGACCCCCAAGTTGTTGGATAACCACCAGTTGAGAAGAACAGTCGACCTTTGACAGTGTGAGGATGTAAAGAAGGAGACAGATGCGGCACAAGGCGCTGCCTGTGCCATAGAGAAGGATTGTGTTGCACCAAGGCTTGTGGATGCCAAAGGGTTCCATGGTGTATGAACTCATTTGATGATGATATTTATTAGGTCATGCAACTACGATCACTCCTGTTGAGTTAAAATGTTTTATGTTGAATTGTTAAAGTAGATTGTACAGGATAATGTCTTGATGACATACCATAGTGCAGACTTTCACTATCATATCTTATACTTAATACTTAAACATACAAGTACATTAAATGTACAAATTTTGTAATTATGTTATCAATACATAGTATGGTAAATGATTAAGATCCTTACATTATTGAAAGTAACTGCTTTCAAATATTTACCATAACAGGATATCTTAGATCGTAGATATTTGAGTAAGTGTCCCGTGTCGTACTGAAATAGTAGGAATATGTCAATATAAGCAATTATTATTTTTTATAAACCAAGTTATTGCTCATATATATGGTTTTATTCAGTTATAAATATGGCATTTGCCAATAAACTGTATTAAATACAGAACATAAAAACATGAGAATGAACAACTTTTGAAATTAATCAACATTTTATTGAGCAAAAAACACCAAAATCATATAATATTGGCGGCCATATTGGAAATGGGAGATTATAGACATAAACAATGGGCACTAAAATGTACCCTAGGATCTTTCTAATGATTTATTAATGTTTAAAACAGAAAAATTATACAAGTAAAAATTGTTTACTCTATTTTATATGTATTTTAACGTTACCGAGTGCGAAATTAAAAATGGCCACCAAAGGAGGTCAAAGTGGAATGCAGAAATGCCAACCACCCTCACTAAAAAACATGGTTGGCAAGTATGACTATTCCATGTGGGTAGGAGTTACAATTTCGATTTTAGCCCCCTGACTACATGGTAAAGAGAGATGTGATGATTCCCACTACCCACTTTTACGATTAGACCTTTTAATTGATTAAGCCATGCCATTGCATAACAGCGTGTTTATCAACAATCATATCAATGATGGCGGTGGGATATAAAATCCTTGGTTATATACATGAACACTAAACTTAAGAAGAAAATACTAGGCCTATGTGCACCATATTTGTGTCTAATAGAATTGAGACCGATAGTATGATGGGCCACAGATTCATCAACATTTTGCACGTTTGTTTCACCAACTGTATCCAATATATAGAACTTATTCATTAAATTCCAGTGATTTATCTTTCAAATAGCAAAATCTTGATGGAGAGCCACTCTGGTGGACACGATTAGATCTCTCACTATGGAGTGGGCACAAGTTCAGAGTTATAACCAATGGCTAATTCAAGTCTGTATGGTAACAAAATATCATATATTGAAATCAATGATTACCCCCTTGTATTTTAGATAGGAGGCAACTCTAACATTGACAAGCCCCGCATTCCGTACAAATTCTCTATTATTCTGGGCAAATCCAGGACCACATGGGTGGCGGGCTGCATGCTTGCTTGCCCTGCACGTTACTCGAGGACCCCCGGATATCATGAATCAGCCACTGAATTGAGGCCATGGATCTTGCGTGCAGGTAATTGTGTGAGGATCAAATGAAGCAGCACACTGCTGAGAATCGTTTTATGTAAACATAAATAGCCCGTCAGTAGTACAATAATGGAATTTCTGCCAAGCTTCGAATCACAAATGCACGAAAACGAATGTGTTCAAATAGACTGCAATTAGGGAAATAGTGTTGTTGTTGTTGTTGTTGTTGTTGTTGTTGTTGTTGTTGTTGTTGTTGTTGTTGTTGTTGTTGTTGTTGTTGTTGTTGTTGTTGTTGTTGTTGTTGTTGTTGTTGTTGTTGTTGTTGTTGTTGTTGTTGTTGTTGTTGTTGTTGTTGTTGTTGTTGTTGTTGTTGTTGTTGTTGTTGTTGTTGTTGTTGTTGTTGTAATGGTGGTGGTAGAGGGAGCAACGTGGGAGGTTTTGAAAAAATGGCAAAGGTGGGATGTGGGATTTATCGATCCATCATGGCAGTACACACCTAACCTACACCAAATCTCATTTGTAGAGCTGTTACCTCTGCATGATTTTCCTATTTGGGAGTGATAGTTCCCATCACAACAACTTAACTTAATCCATATCAATTTGACAACCTGCATGTTAAGTTGAACGTGTTGTACGTGTTATTAGTTCATTCATCCGCTGGCCAATTAAAGATCCTTTACAACAACACTAAAATAAAATAAAAAAAGACTGAGAAACAAACAATTTCAAATGCCTGAAAATAACACACCTTTATGGGCACACATATCCTCTCTTGCCGGATTTTACATTATAATATTATGGGGTCGCAATTTATGATAGAATTGAATATATATCATATACAATGTCCTAATCATATTAGAGCATGAAGAAAACAATCAAAAACTTCCACTCCACTTGGCATGGTGACTCATGCCCAAGTAATCTTCTCGAATCAATTGTGGGGGGGGGGGGGTCTTCTAATCTATATATTCTTATTACTAGTACCTTATATCGGTACAATCTTCCCGTCTGAAATTGTCAGTAAATCATAAATAATAACTAAATCTAAAGCTCGTCAATATACATAATTCAAAATAAATTGATATAGCTTTTCATAAGCAGGGGGGCCTACTAACAATTGATTACGAGTAAGCAGTTGATGTTTTTAGTCACCCACCTGGCTCAGATCTCAGCACACACTACTAGGGCTCTTATCCAAACATATCCAGAAAATAGTCCAGTAATTTTCAGGAAATAAATTCTCTGTCTTTGCTTGTCACTATCATAATTTTTCCATAAAAGCGCGTATGCCTTAACGGAGCAGGCGTTAAATTAGACTAAAACGGCTCCTTCAAGGCTTCACCATAATTATGTAAGTTAAACAGAACAACCCCTCGGGGGTTAACCACATATAACCATTATGATAATTCGTCTGGTAAGTTAGGAAGCATTTTTTTATTATAGACTTAATTATATAATGCTATAGGGCTAGTATTCCAACGAATAGCTCTCCACTATTTTTACTTTTACATAAACAATAACTGGTCCATTGACTATTAGATAGTCATATGAACAACTCGTTGTTAAAGAATATCAAATACTAAAATACATATTCTAAGCTAATAGCTAACAACACCCAAAAAGTACGTTCTCAGTCAGCACAACAGTATCTCTACAGGCGACATTTTCAATGTTTCCCGCTTTTATTACAATTACAATAGCTGACCACGTGATCCGAGTTAGTCCGGAACTGATTTTACTACAATTCTGCACTGATTAACCTAAGTGTTGTCACACTGTGATTTATGATATTCATTATACAAAGTAGTGTTTCTTTTGAAATATTAGTCATTGCCTGGCATTATCTGTTTAATCTCTACAGGATGTCCCTAGAAATCCACAGTCAGTTCAAGCTTTGTAATTATTTACTCACTACCAGGTACATCTAGTAATTTGTCACCACACAACTTTAACACACTTATAAATTCGTGTACTTCCTTTTCTTTGGCCACTGCCATTCATTCGAGGGCAGCACTGCACCTGTGTTTATGATTGTCAAATCTTGCGCATGAGTTGTCTCGAAACCAGACACAACCGGCCCAGCACAGAAAAAAGTAGAACAAAAACCCAAGCACTCCAAAACCCAAGTATTAAAATGACTTTAGACTTCGTTGGAGTTGGTATATAGATTTCTGGTACTAGTAAAAGGAGATTAACATTAAATCTATCTAATTATTTGTTCAATAACTTTATAATGTTTTGTAATGCTTCAGCTCTAAATGTTTTATACAGCGATGTACCGTAGGTCTAGACATGGACTCGTGAATTTGAATAATTACCCCTCAAATATCAGGATGGTGACTCATATACCAGTGTATTAGTTTGCGAATATAATCATAACTATGCAGTTACAGGATTATTTTACATAACAGAGTCTATTGTTACTTTACATGCCAAAGGGATAATATCTTGCATTTGAATGCCTTTACCATCAGATCTCGACTATGGTTCTTTTTTATGCTTACAATCCACCCAGTACACGTGTATAATGATTCTTCACTTTCGTCTACAGCTTGGAATTGCTGTATTTCTCACCGTCTTGGTCATTAAGTGCACGCGTGAGATTACTGGCGTCTGAGGAATGGTGCGCTTATGGGAAAATAATATTTCTATCGAATAATTTTGCAATGTTTGCAAACCATACACACGATGACTGTTTTCTTTTCTTCAAGTTGTTTTAATTTGAAAATTGTAGTTCCACAACTGGCCACATGACGTGAATTATTTACAGCACGCACTCAACTTTTATATGAAGTGTATGATTATATTGAGACGGAAAAATCATGTGACGATCTGTCCATAAACGGTAAATTTCGTGGTGACAGTAAAATACGTTGCGTCACAATGCAATCGACACACAAGAACAACCACAGTAAAGTATGTTTCCAGACGTTTGGACAAATGCAATGACGGCCGTAGGTAACACGGGAGTAACAAAAGGATTTACAAATGTGCGCGTATGTAAGACCAGGACAAAAAAGCAGCCTAATTAGCCTGGTCCAATTCTCAAACAAAAACCAGATCTGACAGGCACCACAGACAGACAGTATTGTTGCACTTTCAGCTTTTGTTGCAATGTTTGAAAAGGACAACCCCGCAGAACTGATCATTCCTTCCGGACCAGCGAGTGATTACATCAGTTTTTATAGGAGAATGATGCGGGGTAAGGTGACGTGAGGTAAAGTAAGTTATGCGTAAGATATGCCGGTGTCCATGCGTAGCTGCATGAAAAACTACTGGGTGCACCAGTTTATAAATAGCTGCACCTTCCACGTGTCCTTAATTTCATAAGGTCTATTATCTATGTGTTGATCAGTGGGAGGAATGTAAATCGTTTGTATTGACAGCAAACATGAAATTCTTTATGTTTTCCACTCGTCTCTCACGAATACGCCAGTGCGCATATTCACGTCGTAAACTGTATGTTGGGTGTGTATTTTGGACGCACACGATACAATTGGTGCCATAAATATTTCATTGTTGAATAAATATTTTGAGATAGCAAGCATTGGTGGTTTTAGAACATGGTTAGCTTGCTTAGCCCATATAAGTTGCGTCATGCTCGATGGGCATTAACATAGGACATCAATTACGGATGTGAAGTTGTGAACTGGTATGAACTGCCATTGGACAAGTTTCCCAGTAATCTTAGCAGCTCTGAAGTGCCTTTGGAAGCAGATGATCATAATACATGTAGTTTGTAAATATTTTACAAGTAATATTTTTTTCTGTGTGTAAAACGAAAAGCACGTTGGAATGATTCATTTCTAAATAAGTGGAAATTTCCGTTTGCCCTTAAAATTTCCCTCATGCAAAGTGCGTCTTTGAGGTAGACTATTTCGATGTACACAAAATAGACGCCGAGGGCGGTAATACATAACCAGTCCATTTTCAATGAAGTTTTATGCTTAATGACGCAGACATGAATAAGTTTTATAATAAATGAAAGCACATAAAAAGTAGTCCTAAGATTTTACCATCGTGAAGCGGTGATCTTTCATGTTCATGTCCACTGGGCCACATATTTAATCAATCAAATGTATAGGCAAGAAAACTTTTTAGGTGCACTTGCGGAAATACTAAAACATATAACCATTTTAGTAGAGTATGATATGTATTTGTCTTTTAACCTTATTTCGAAATGTCGGCCACAACTCTTGAAGGAATATTTGGTACAATTTAAAACCACAAAACAAGTAACTTTATTGGGGAAAAATATTTTCAGGTTTTTAACGTTTAATAAATTGTCAACAATGAAGAACAACAAGTTTCGAAATGAACCGTTTAACATCAATCGTTTTTCTATTATAACACATTTTGTGGACAGATATTTATTCATAATATAATTGTACATAAAAAATCAACTTCAATACAACAAATAATATAGATAATAAATTGAAATAAATACAAAAAACATAATAAACATATGGTACCATGAAACACCGCTGTAATAAAGGGTTTTCCTTTTACATTTTTATAATCGATTCCCACCTACTTTGCCTATATCTACACATCATTACATAGTTGGAACATGGGACGCTCCATGATCTCACAGACAGATCTGCAATCTATTCAAACTTTGCTATATAACGAGTATTCTGGCCGAGTTATTTACAAACAAACATTTTCAAGGTGAGCTTTTTTGGACACTTTTAAACACCCGCATTTTTTATACTTGCTGTTCGGTCGGAAAATTGGATAGAAGTTTGTTCTTTGAGCACTTTTAATGTAGTCAACGAAAAAACAAACGAAAGTCGAATAATTTTGACCACACAAAATGTTAATGGTTTCATTACCTGTAGCTTGTTACACGAATCTGGGTTGTCGTTTTTTGTACCCCAGACTAATTACTCAATAACGTCGTTAGCATTTTCAATGCTAACAATTAACAACATTCATATGTCTTTATTTTCAAAATTACTTAGCTAGGCGTGCTCGCACATAAGTCACAATGCAAAAATGGAATAATAATACATCTTATAGATGGATCTCTAAATAAATCCTACAGTCATTGTGTTTGTGGGACGTCATCCTATGCTGCAATGTGTGATCATGGCTTTGGCAACCATTTTACTTAAAGCATACACATGGGCTGTTGTGTTGTTAATTTCAATGAGAGCACTTCCATGTTAAACATGTTTGAAAGATTCCCCCCAGTCTAGCATGTTTAAACATTTAAATAATGATTTCTGCAAGCTTTATTACTGCTGGTGGTAATATTAAATACGTTTACAATATGTATGTTCACGAACATGGAACTATCTCTAAAACAATTTCTGAATAATTACTGTGTTTTAAGCTCGGTGGAGGGAGATGGTTATCAATGAAAACAAAATCGAAAAAAAAACAACAATAAAAAAAACGCTCACTCTTAATTCACCAAACACACACTTTACATTCCAATATTTTATGCATTTCAGTAGTTTCTTTGTTTTCTTCTTCATTCTTAAGCTTGAAATAAAATGCTACATGTGGCAGCTGGTTTCGTTATGGAGGGAGGATCCGGAAAAGTGCACCGCTGGGACAGTCAGCAAAACTATGTACATAACGGTTTAACCATCTTTGAAATGTTTGCATTCTGTTCATACATGATTGTTCTCCCGCTTCAAGCTATTCCCAACAAACTATTGAAATAATCATAGCTTAATTTCGTAATACTCATCTATGAATGTATATAGACTGTCATTGACTGATTAGGTTTTGGACGTATATTATTTGGGAGTTAGCATTCGATTTTTACTTCATAGGATTTGTGTTTTTCAAATACCCCATCTTTTCCATTTACTTATATAGATGACTGTGTTATTGTATTGACTGTCCAGATAAGAACATGTGACGGATTCATTGCAATTTACATTACAAGGACCGTCAGATGTATAAAAGGGACATGCACAGCAAATGCCTCCTTAGATATATTGAATTAATAATTTTGTTTTTTGAATTTTGACATGTTTGTTTTTATGATTCTACAATTTTAGATGCATTTTTTGATAAACACCAATACCCACTTAAAATAAAAAAGAAATACAATTAAGTATTCATTTTGAAAACAAACCATATACCCATCAGTACACTAAATTGTTAATAGCCCTATGACTATATAATTGAGAAAAATAAATTTGAAAGTCATTCTTTAAATAAATTCTCTTTTCAAAAGTTTAAAAAGTTAAGAAAGAAAGATGCGAAAGAAAAGTGAAACAAACCGTGCACTGCCATATTGATTGTCACTTTAATATTTCCCCTAGAAAAAGACCACTGCACGAGCTTGCAGCCTCTATCACCCGTGCGCCGACAGCCAAAATTAGCTGCTCAGAAATATCTACATGTATTAAGGCTGTTAAGGTGTCAGTGTTTACTTTAGTACTGTTTACAAACATTGATTGTTGGGTACATTTCATGAGAGCAAACTAAAGAATCAATTGATTATGAAGAAATGGAACACTGCACACAGATAAAAATGTTTGTATTCAAATGCCTCAGCAAGTACTATTCATGTGGCATAAAAGGTTGAAATGACATGAAATTCACCTATGCATGTCTCTTTAAAGTCGGGTTGAATACAGATGATTTGAACTTAGTTAATTAATCCTAGTTTTACAAGATAGACTGACAGAATACAGCATCTCTCACAGTGAGTGAAATAGAGCCATAATCATAACTTAATACTAATATAGTTTAATTTGTTGTCAGAGTATGGAGTGACTGAAAGCAAATTTATTACTGCCATGCATTGCACACCATCGAATGAGATGCTAGCCTTAGTAAAGACCCAGAATATCATATTAAAAGATTATTGAAAGTTGTGATCATTGCACTCAGAAACAGCCACAGTCTAAATCTCTCAGCCAAGTGAATTGATATGATATTTAAACCTCAAGATTAAACGCTAGGCTTTTAGAGTCGGTCTAAGATATGCTATTGCATAGACAAGGGAGTTGTATTCTGTGTGGGTGTTTTGATAAGAAGGAAGCTAAATACGAATAACTAAATATTAAATATAATAGTCTTTAGAAAGTCTATGAGATACCTCCGATATCTTATCCCCTGTTACGTTTATCATACATTGATGCCCACCTGGATCTGCCTATGTTACATGTAACATTCATTTATGATTGTCATTATGTTAAACGGAATAATCCGTCATGGCATAAGTGTGGTAACATTTTAGATATCATTGTTAAATATTGTGTGTGTCATAAAAGTGTATGTATATCTACTTGGTACTTGAGCTCAAGTACAAGTAAAATACCGTTCTAGCAATTTAGATTCTAGGACGATATAATTCTTAATGAAGGCCTACTTGTACTTTGCATTGTATTGTAATTGAAATTTAGGAAAGCTAACAATGTTTGTGTATTGAGATTAACTGTAAAGAACTTGAAGAATCAGTTACACAATATGTTCTCTAAACTTAAAAAAAAAATAGTTCTTTGTACAGTTTGGCGAATGGTGTACCACTACTGGGTTAAAAGTAAGGTAGAGAAGCAGTAATGACGACTATGGGGGGAAAATGAAAAGAGGTAGAATTAATGCATGCACAATTGGGGCATAAAAGTCTTCTACCTAAGGTGCATACATACACAATATGGAGATCCATGTATGTCTATGCTTTATTACTTTTTACCAGTGCTAACATTGGGCCAGTAGTCAAATTGTTTATAGGGGATATAGAAACCTAAATTACCGAGTAAGATCACGTGGTTCTAAAAATAGTACAATAACATGGATTTTGTCTTTGTATTTATTACTTATGAAGGTTCACTTTACAGACCGGGGGCCATTGTGTGCAAACACGTGAAACATGACAAAATGTTAATTGCCATATATGTATTCAAGTGTTCACTCCAGTTGCCCGCGGGAAATCACCAACACAGTAAACATACAATATGATATTTGGTAAATAAACGTGCAATTGAAACTTCTGCATGACTATGAGCATAGCTCCACAGCATCTCGTTCTCAAACAACACTATACTAACAATTTGTACATGAACTAATCAATCTGCAATGTACATCAGTCTTTGCATACAACGCAACATGATTCCTGGTAAAGATCCTTGTCAGCGTCTATCCTGACCCCAGGTCACTGTGAGCTGAGTAGCGTGGCCAGCAGACTGAGCACCACCGTCACTGCGGTCATGCCCACAGCGCCCGCCCCCGACGTGAACCCATTCTCCTTAATCAGGTTGCGGTACCACATCGCAGACTCCTATAGAAATTAAAAAAAGAAAATGACAAACTAACGCTCACCCATTTCATTTAATTTTCGTCTGAAAAATGCATTACATGTTCAGTTTACCAATAGTGTTGTTTTAAATGATGTGCAGTAACAAGTGCAATGCTTTATTCTGACCCACCTTTGGCGTCCGCTTCCTGTTTACGTCGTTGAAGTCCACGTGGTAGAGGCCGAATTTCTCCGCGTATCCCGTCCCCCACTCAAAGTTGTCCATTAGCGACCACGCTGTGTAGCCCTTCACATTGGCACCGTCCAGTTTGATGGCTGGAGCACAAAGGGCGAATTTACAGTATATGCCTACCTAGCAATGGCAGACTGGTCTGCCAACTGTCATGCTAAGATGCGGAAACTCATGTGTTAATATTCGTGATATGAATACTTCACACTATACAATTTGTACTTACAACAGAAAACCAAAATAATGCATCATTATTTGAGAATCGCCTCTGTAACCATTCAAACTAACGTGCCTCTACCAAAAAGTTTTCTGCGGAGCACAACTTGTCTGGGTATTATAAGCTGCTACTACCCTCTTTGTTGTTGTTGTTGTTGTTGTTGTTGTTGTTGTTGTTGTTGTTGTTGTTGTTGTTGTTGTTGTTGTTGTTGTTGTTGTTGTTGTTGTTGTGTTTTGTTTGTGAGTTTTTGTACCTTTGAGCATGTTGTTGATGTAGTTGTTATAGTAGTAGATGCGGTGTCCGTCTGACATGGAGCTGTTGCGGTCCGACATGCCGTTCTCTGTCACGTAGATGTCGATGCCGTCGTACTCGTCATGGATCCACTTGAGCAGCTTGCGGAAGCCCCAAGGGACCACGTGCAGCCAGCTTGATCCGGAGCTACAAGGTGATAGAGAGCTTAGTATGTGTACAGGATATAGTATACAGTTAACATATTTGAAATTCTAAATAGAAATTTTACCCCTAACTTATCATCGTGGTCATTCTGTTATCGAACACGTTCTGCACATTACATTCGTAATTGCAATTTAAAAAAAAAAGCATAAATAGTTGTGGAGCAGTGTTCTACCGCCATCTGCTTACCTGGGCCATGAGGGGTCCACCCACCACTCGATGTTCTGATCACCGTCATAGCTGGGCGGGTCGGTCACGCCGGAGTCACGGAACCTCACGTAGCCGGACGAGTAGTGGTTTAACCCGAAATAGTCCGCCGTGCCTGGAGGCAATGATCATCTTAGTCAGAGTGCACAACATTATTTTGTTTAGGGGGTATTATATTTTTGTAGATCTATATTTTAAGAAAAACGTTGTGAAAACGTGCACTAGCTATGTATTATTAGTATTGAAAATCCAGGCTAGAATACCCAGAAACTGTGACTACTGTAAGTTTTAATGCTTGATTTGTATTCTATATGGTCTAGAGATGACATTTAGCCAAGTTGCCGAAATTTGCAATTATGCGTAATATATCAAAATTATTATTATTATCTTATATTATTATTAATTAAATTATTTTACTTTTTGTGAAGGGTGATGTTTTTAATTTGCTAAAACGGTCCGTCGGGTAACTTTGACCACAATAAATTTATATTAAATTGTCGGCCATCGTGTAACGCACCTTTTATCCTGTCGATCTCGGCTTGCGTGAATTCGGGCAGGCGGGACTTGTTGTAGCCCTGGCCGAGGCTCTTGGTCTCGATGCTTTCCTTCATCACGGCGGGGTAGTCTCCTGTCACGCACAACAGAAGCCAAAAGTAATCAAGTGACATCATATAGAAACACGTCTATTCAAGTTATTCTTTGAAATTACATGCATTATAGTCCTTGTAATGAATAATCTCATTAACGTGGTAAAACGACGTTTTTTTTAATGTAAACTACAATGTGAATGTTTCTTTTTCTGTGTTTTCCTCGGTATACCCCAGTGGGCACTTACCTTTCCAGATGGGGTGAAAGAACCAGCCAACCCGGAACTGCTGCGCACGCTCGGTGGTGGCGATGTCTTCCGGCTTGGTGGAGTTGGGCTCTGTCCAATCAGAGTTGAGCACAATGGAGATTCTACCTGTAAAACACACGTCATTTTATGTATACTGCGAAATCGTTGGGTATGTGAGTAACTTTAATTTGCCAAGCATGCTGTGTGAAAAAAGACTTTCTGTATCTCCGAATAGTTCATTTCCTCACTACACCTACCTGCCTGGCTAGGCTTGAAGTCGTCGTTGTACGCGTGGTAGGCCTCGGCGTGTGCCTTGATGATGGTGTGCGCCGCCACGTACACGCGCTCGCCAGGGCTGTAGATGCCAGGCGGGAACGATCCCACCCCGTAGCCCAGGTACGCCACGATCCACGGCTCGTTGAACGTCATCCACCATTTTACCTGGTAACAAAATTGATAAGTAGCGGGGTTTGGAGTGTAAAATGTAACTTGCAAGAACAGTTAGTGAGCATGTTAGCATACTATAGTAATTAATTAATGTTGCATCGACCCGTGGTCCTGTTATGTCTATATACAGTGTTGACTCGACCCATTTTTAATTTATTCTACAAAAGTATGTGTAGTGGTATGCATGCATGAGAAATGGAATGGAGCACCAGATTTTATATCAGTAAACTAAATGGATTCTAATGCAATCCACCAAAGTGGTTCTACAGATGTGAATAAATCTTCCCTGTATGTGCAGGCCACCTAGGTATATAGTTACCTTGGGTCCGAACTCTGTAAAACAGAGTCTGGCGTAGTCTACAAAGAGGGGATGATGTCCTCGTTCTCCCAGCCCCCCATATCTTGCAAGGGCGTGGGCAGATCCCAGTGGTACAGCGTAATCATGGGCGTAATGCCCTCGGCGATCAAGGCGTCCAGCAAGCTGCAGCAGCACGCAGACATATCGAGCTGAACTTTTAGTAAAATACAAGGTGACTGGATTCATTGTCAGGGCAATCTGTCATTGAGCAGACAGATGTTTTGAATACGCATCGAAGTGGACAGAGCCAACTTGAAACTTAGTTCCAAAACACACCAATATATGTTTTATGTGTAGTGCTTTCAGTTGTGTTTCTGTAAGGTACGCGCTCGCCCATGCGCATGCTTTTTAATATGCTAGCAGGAATGGTGCTAGTGAAGTAGGGCAGCAAACCAGCCGCAATCAAGACCTGACGACAACCCCAATACAATCAGCAATAAATGATAGCCTTTAAGTGTTATTAATCATTTACATATCAGATTTATGTCTCATTAAGAGTGGTTGCATATATTACAAATGATAACAGTTGCACAAGCTTGTACACATTAAAGCGTTGTCAAGATCCCATAACAGCATCATTTGGTAATTCGCAACACTTGTTATCAACGAATAATTGGTATTCTGTCGTAAACTACGACTGTTATTGATAAAACTAAGTCCCTATATACTGGTAATCACAAATCTTCTGATAATTGTTTATGACGACAACGTGTAGGTCGAGTGGGTTTCGCAACAGCACATGAATTCATAATCATGACAAGGTATTTATTACGTTCTACATAACCATTGAAATGATAAGAATAATGGAAATAGACTATCATTCCCTATAGTCATTTTGCACTATTACTGTTCACAATAGTTTTCAACACTGACCTGGCATTTGGAGTTATTTGATCTTCTAAAGGCTGACAGATTACTATAAGCCACACCACACAACAACCAATTACACTGTATCGTGTTTATGCGAGTGCAGTGGATGTCTTTAAGGCTTCATCATTTTCAATTATTGATAGTTTTTTTATTCATTTTAACGAACTGTCTTTTCAAGTAAAACTTTACCACAATGCATATATCAGGATACGTGTACACCAATATCGTTATTTAGAAATATGATTTGAGTTTCATACAACCTGCGAAAAAAGCAGACACACAAAGAACAACCCTTACTGTCAATCTAAGTGCGTTCTTTGATACACATACATCTGCATTTCTATTTTATCATTTCTTTTACCGAAAGCAGATTATAGTTTTATAAATTTCGACAAAATGATGCCCATCTTGTTTCGTTGGGCTAAATAGCAAACGTTTAACATAAATGCACTTATGTGCCAAATGAATTGCTTGCAGTGTGAAATGAAGCTTCCCGGGACCGTACTTCATGTATAAAGCCCACCCCCTTGCCCCTCCCCGTCCCCGCCGTCGCCTACCTGTTGTAGTAGTCAATGCCCGCCTGGTTGCGGGTCGCCAGCGTGCCGTTACTCATGACGCGCGCCCACGAGATGGAGAAACGGTAGAAGTGCACCTGCAAATGTACGTCTGATCGTAGTCCACGTGGTCAATGTCCTTATGACGATGTTTATCTTTAGAAATTAACTAAATGTAACCGTACATAAGAGCGATCGGGTCGTCTACTTAAAGCATCAATTCAATTGTAAAAAAAACAACAAAAACAATAATAATAATAATAATAAAAAACAACCACTGTTATGCTGAGTATAGTGCTATAGTGCAGTATATAGTAATTTCCAGCAATACATTCGCTACAGTACTTATAACTTGCAAATAATTGGCACCATTAAATCGGCGCCTGTTCGAGATGTCTCACCCCCATCTCCTTGAGCATCTTGACGTCCTCGGTGAACAGCGTGTAACTCTTGCACGCGTCGTCTGCGGTGTCGTTGTTCTCTATGCGGTACTCGTGGCTCCATTTGTCCCAGATGTTCTCACCCTTCCCTGCAAAGATTAAACGATAAGAGAACGGTACAGACCCGTCGCTAGTGCTGATGAGAGAGCGATTGTCTCACAATGTCGGTCGAACACGAACCACTGTCGTATGAGCATGCATACGCGTATAGTTCGGGCTTATTATTCAGTTCACAGGTTATTGGAGGAAAACATAATCCAGACGCCCTGGTATGCATGGGGGATTTTAATATATAGGTGTTTACCAATGCTTGTGAAATTCACTTTCTAACTTGTCTCTCTCACATACATCTTTCTACCAAGTATAATTCTACCACATAGACATAGCTGAAAACAGCTTTTTACAACACTAATCTTCTATTTGTTCAGCTATGCATGTCGTGGTAGAAATATGTTTGGTAGAAAGTTCTAATGAAGTTCTGGGGATTATTCAGAGAGATGACAGAAAAATATATATATATATATATATATATATCTTGTATATATATATGTGACTTATATTGGTGGAAGGGAAGTGGATTTTGAACAGTGTACCATTTTAGAAGAAGCATCTTCCATGTGTATGCGTTAAACTATGATGATTAACACAAGATATAGACCTAAGCTGAAATCAGGTCATCTAAGGTTAAAATCGCCAGTTTAAAAGGCCAAAGTGGATATATATATTCCATTTTTATTCATTCTATTCATTATCATAAATAAATCATATTCCTATATAGATCGAAATATATATATATGTCCAGTTAGGGTGTAAAAAATATCCAAGGCCCGCCGGGCTGCATCTCTGCACATTTATGATGTATCACTTGTGTGTGCTGAATGTTATGTTGATGTATTCATTTCATGTGTCCTACAGTGTGTCGTGTGTGTGTCTCATTACATGTGTGTGTTAAGTGTGTGTGTGTGGTGCTGCATCTCTGCACATTTATGATGTATCACTTGTGTGTGTGTAGTAAATATTGACAATAAATGTGCATGTAATGTCAGGACATGAAGTATATTTAACATATTTTCAAGTGAAACAGTCAAAAAAACAAAAATCAGAATATTATGAATGAAATCATATTGTTGTGACGTATAAGAAAATGGTCACGCATTACTAGTGTGCCGTGTGCATTCTTGCTTCTTCCTTGTTTTACTTGCACTTTATTTCAATAAGCATAAAAATATTATCAGAAGAAAATAAGCCAGAACTTCGAGTAGGCCTATCCTTTGTGACGGCATGGATGATAAATGATAGAAATGCCGTTTTGTCATTTTTAGTGGTTTGTCAACATTATCATTAACTAGCATTACCTCGATAATTACAGGAGAACTTCTCTATTAAGACAAATCGATGGACTGAGCTCAAGTGTTTTCTAAAAAGAGTAGGGAAGTTTTATGCATGTACATGGTGGTCCTTTGTGAACGTTTAGAAAGTTCTTATTACAGAGATGGTGTCACAAGAGAGGTGTAGCGGCTTTAGCTGCGGGTTCTACAGTAATATGCTAAGTTTTGCAAAGCAATTCATTATTTTTGTTTGTATTGATGATATCCCCAATAAAGAATATATATACTGGATAATCAACGCATAATTGGCTATATTCTTTGGTGTGGTATTCAGTTCTTATATTTTTTTTTTTTTACCCACATTCAGACTACACGTTATACATGTATAACTAAAATTGTGGGGGTAACGATAAGGCTGTATAATTCCCCAACACAATATTCAATTGTAATCCACTCAAAAAATATCCAAACGACCTGCCGCATGCCATAGTTATACTTTAATCTATTTCTTAAAAGCTTTCATATGCTAAATATTCATTAGTTACAATATTATAATATGAAAATAAGTATTTTAACTTATGAATTAAACCAACAGGTTTTATGACATTAGCTTATTTTGTGACTAATAAAATTAATTAATGAAATTATATCGTTGTGGCATATAAGAAAATGGAGACTGAATGATGCATTACCATTGTGCCGTGTGCATTCTTGCATCCGTGTTTTAATTTGCACTTTAAAAAAAATAGTATTAAAAATATTATCAGAAGAAAATAAGTCAGAACTTCGAGTAGGCCTATCCTTCGTTGATGTGAAGGATGATAAATGATTAAAAAAAATGGCCACCCAATGTCTTTGTATGCAAACGGATGTGATGTTTTTTTTTCTCTCCATCACCTCTCACGGCCTCATGCTATTTATCTTTAGTGGACCCCCCACCACCCCACTACCACCACTGACTATTCTTTTGATTCCTTACAAAATGCCACATCACCTATACATCATCAAACAAGTACAGCCAGGCTTCGGGAGCCGCTTTTACACTCACCGTCGACGTCCCAGGCGCCTTCTATCTGATGGGAGGACGTGGCCGTGCCCCAGAGGAAGTCGTCGGGAAAGCTGCCGTAGTAGAAGTCATCGTCGTCCTGCGCGATGGCCACGGCTGGTAGGAGGTAGACGACAGCGAGCAGCGCGAGGCAGCGCGCGGCGGGGAACGTCATCATCGCGGTGGCGAGGTCTGATGACGCCCGGTCGGCGCGGCCGCTCATATAGGCGGCGGCTGCGGCGGTCTGCACACGGGGGGAGGCTGTTCATCAGAGGCTGTTATAATGCCCGGTTATGGTGATGGTGAATTATCGTGGGATTGGTGATTAGTCGGTTATCATACGTGTGGGGCGAGCGATCAGAAAGTGTTTTTTTTTGAGTTTGAAGTTAGTCCACGCGTGATTTTTTCCAATACCACTTCTAGATTACATTTCCTCACGTGTTTTGTTGATCATTTTTAGGTTTTATACTTTGTAGTACAAGAGATCGTTATTTTCCTCTCCGCCTCTCAGATATTAGACTGGAGTATTTTCAGCAAACATGCCTACATGTAGAATTGTGGCTGATGGTGCGAATTCTGGTCATCTCAGAAGAGATGTGCAGTACATGACAGCTACTAGGTATTATGTGTGTTTTCTTCTTTACACTGCTGTTCTACATCTTTCATTTCATTGCAGGTTCCACAGTGTGACCCATTATTAAGCTATTTACCTTGATTATGCATATGTGGACAGAAGGATGCAGGCCAAGTATTTCAAGACGTTTGTAAATATCACCTGTTATCAGAAGGGCTCGCAAACACGTTTTATGCAAGGAATTACGGGTAAAATCAATTAAAAGCGTCGTTTCACATAGTGAACTAGCGTTAGAGTGCACGTTACCGAACTCTCACGTTTTTGTCTTCTTCTAGTTTAATTCGCCAAGACATAATTAATCAGTGTGTGCCAGGCTTGCGGTAATACCATGACAACATTACATTTATCTGCACAAAACACAAAATGATGTCAGCAAAAATCTTGCCCGCCCTCCTCATGGGTCGAAGTACGTGTCGTTCTCTTTTAATCAAAATGGTAATTTATTCAACAAAAGTTTGACGTTTCAGGTATCGCTGTCTCTACAGACTGAAATGATATTGACATTATTATCTGGAAGACTGATACAACATGCAGCGATAAGGAGAGCGTTCCTGGTTCGCCAATGATGCCAGTCTGAACACAACTTTTTTGTCAACGTAAGAGGAACCCGTACTACAGTGGTGGCTGTAACGAATATTCTCATATACTACCCGCTATTTTGGAGCTCGTCTATCATATTACCTAGGCTACTCCACGCTCATAAAAATTCACCATAGCCTATTGCCACTTCTGCACTAATGATTCCTCTTTCCTCGAGCCTGGGATTCCATCCAATTTGAACCTGCTGCAGCACACCCATCTAATTCTGTTCACCATAAATCAGTTCATTCCTTAATTCCATGGGGCTGGTTAAAAATAGTTCACCCACATCACGTAATTGAATGACATGTACGTGTATATTCTAGTTGCACTGTGCGCAGCGCATCGTCTAATACCACATTTCACTTCCTGAGCACGCATTACATTATAAAAGTGTGATGACCCCCCCCACACACACACACCGAAAGGCTTATCTGCCGCAGAATGTAAACATTTTCACGAATCTGACCCTTTTGTCCTATACTTTTCTGTATGAATATGGGACAGGCACCAAAAGAACGAGCTTGGAGGGAAGACGTTGCTTGGCTGACCAGTGATCACACTACCAGATAAGTTGACAAGTGGCCGAGATAGAATAGGATTCGGATTTGCGTCTCTGTAGAACTAATATACTCGTCGAATCGGAACAAGACGCATGCACAAATTCCCACTTTGACTAGACATTAGTGTGGACGGTATGATGCCCTTTGTGTCCTCATGTTTACCATTTTAAAAACACACATTATTCAATCGGCGAACATCTACACAACATATACATGTAGATCATTTGTGTTAAATAATCACATTCATAGGCAGGTGTAAACAACATAAAATCTCCAAATGAAGTATTAAGTCCACATTAGACATCAAAATTATCTATTGCTTCTTCGAACCGTAAATACCCTGTTTATCAGCTTATCAGCACAATCTCCATCAAGGTCCGCCGGCGGACGCGAATCACCAAGGCAGTTTACCGACAGAGGTCACAGCGCCAGCACCAACTTTTCATGAGGGACTGATTTTCCACAACAGACGACACTTTGACCACTGGCCACAATGAGGCTGCTGCTGATGATCCTCATGCTCGGGGCCGCTCTGTCCCAGGACGATGACTTCTACTACGGCACCTTCAAAGACGGCTTCCTCTGGGGCACGGCCACCTCCTCCTACCAGATAGAGGGCGGCTGGGATGCAGATGGTAGGTTCTTTGGTGTGTTATAGTGCTGTGCGTGATGAGATAAGATTAGGTTTTTTCTGAAGACTGATTACAAGAAATAAATAAGCTATCTTACTTGGTTTCATTTGCATCGCTACACCTGCAGCAAAATGAGATATGATAGACATTTTATGTCTGTAAAACATCTTGATTTAAAGAATCCACGGACGGATTTTCATGTCTGCTCAAAGGTGCTGGAGATATCCCAAGCAATAGTGTCCTTAGCAAAATAAACTACATGTATGTGGTTTTGACCGGTTGCTCATTGAAAGGAACCAAAAGAGGCATACGCTACAAGGTTCATTGGTGATAAGAATTTTAAAAAAAAAAAAAAAAAAAAGTAGATTAGAATTTCAAAGGCCCCAGTAAGCGTCAATTATTTTTCTAAACTAGAAACCAAGAATTTTATATGCCATGACGACTGATGTGCTGCAGGCAAGGGCGAGAACATTTGGGACCGCTGGAGTCACGAGGGGAGAGTGGCCAACAACGACACGGGCGACGTGGCCTGCGACAGCTACAACAAGTACGCGCTGGACGTGGGCATCATCAAGGACATGCATGTAATACAGACGATAAGACTAGTTTTATTTCACATTATTTTAGATTTGATTTGATACTAAAGAGAGATGTCCTTACATGCACAAAGTATAGGTCTTGTAGCCTGGCATTGATGGCAACTAGTGGGTACAAAAAGCAATAATATTCCCATAGAATTATAATAGCTAAATCCTCTTGAAATGGGATAACTAGTTCGTACTGCAAGCTTGCACAAGCCGCACGCTATATTTTGATATTTTCCCCAGAAATTATGTTTCTAGATCCATAATTTTGTGGCCGTAATAAGGCAATGCTGTTGTTATCCGGCAGCTGGACTTTTACCGCTTCTCCATCTCGTGGGCGCGCCTGATGGCTGACGGTACGACTGACACCGTGCAGGAGGCGGGCGTCGCCTACTACAACAGGCTCATCGACGCCTTGCTGGCCGAGGGCATCAAACCCATGGTGAGCTCACTATACCTTGCTCTACAGGGATATTAAACATAAGTCATGTTCGTTGACTAGTTAGTTGTATATACAAAAATGGAGTACCTTGTAATCTTCCCGTGGTACAAGTAAACAGTTAAATACCGAGCAGGTGTTTGTAAAATACCCACGTAGTGTGTAAAAATCGCACGTTTGTAACGATTATCAATATATAAAGTGCATAAAGGACAGTCCTAGTCTTCAATTGCTCATAGAATGTGACACGTGCTGCCATGTTGTCTGTCACCATGACCACCGCTTGCAGCTGACCCTGTACCACTGGGACCTGCCGCAAGCGCTACAAGACGTCGGCGGCTGGGAGAACGAGACCATCGTGGACAAGTTCGTCGACTACGCCAACTTGTGCTTTGAAAGGTTCGGCGACAGGGTGAGTTTTTGACAACATTGTCCCACGTGTTCGCATGTACTGATACACTCGCTCTGCCAGTTGCCAAAGCTCATTCCCACCCATTCAATCATGCTATGTTTTAATTGTCTGAAAGTTAAGACGTCTTTGATTCTTGCTACTGCATGGAGAGTAGCGCGAAAGAATATCACTAAATAGTTTTGGGTGCACCGGACTCTCACTGATCCTCAAGTCTCTATGAGTTTGAGCAGTAGAGAGGGACTGGCTTGAAAAGCGAGGAGTAGAGGCGAAATTTGCTCATTTCACGTCAGCGTGAACAAATTTGACCGCGCTCCTACGGAACCGTCGCAGACTGGTCCGCGTCGCAGTCCCGCGTCTCGCTATTGAGAGTCCACCCTCACGGGCGGGCCCGCCTCGTTGCAACCGGGGCTTGTCACCAACCCCCTAGTACTTCTCGTTGCTGTGTTATGTTGTTCTAGTTAACTGCTACAGTGTCACAGTGTGCTTACGCTCGACAAGTAGTCTGTGATCACATCAGGTTTCACCAAGGGCCCAGCTGCTCTCACAGGGACTTCGCACTGATGCTGACACTAAACCACGAATGTCCAACGAAGACTACGGCCACCCGACTGAACCAGAGGTGTTGCGTAGAATAGGCCTAACCACAGGTTAGACCAAGTAAAGATATGTGAATGAGGGCCTTTTCTCTTGGAGAAAAGGTTGCCAGCCCTAAACTGCCCGACCAGTGTCTAAAGAAGAAGTGAGCCCTATTAGCTCCGTCACCAGTACTGAAGCGCACTGAGTCCCTAATCCTACAGGGGCTTAAAATGAAAGAACAACTCTACAAGGTGTGTGTAGCATGAGGGGATTTTGAACCTAATCCAGTGAGATGTAATATTAACTACTTTAACTCTTTACAGGAATGCTACAATCCCTGTACACTGGATCACTAAACGTTTAACTCTTGTTTTGTTACATCAGCATACTTGTCCACGCTGCGATCTGCGTCACCATGAAATATGAAATAAAATTGTATTTTGTTTGGTACTAAATGAATACTTTACACAAATAAATAAAATGTGCTACCCTACCCCGCTCCCACACCTCTCGAAGAGTCACCACTGTGATGTATCCGCATCCGCGACCCACTCGGGGGTACTGCGTGGCACAGGAGCAATTTATAGAGATAAGTAGACGTTTTACTGGTGTGCAATCAAGTAAAACAGCAACATATCTCTCTATAAATTGCTCATGTGCCGCGTGGCTGTAGAAGAAGTGCTCTGTGCACGTGCCCGGCAGCCGCTGGAAGCACCACAGTGATACAGTGTTGATTTTAATAGTATTATCAGGGCCGTAGCCAGAGTTGCTAACGATGAAATAAATATCCAAATCCCAGCTTCATTCAGGGTTTGGCGAAAATAGCTACCCCAAAATATAGGAGGCAGTTGCCTCCCGTGCCTCATATGTAGGTACGGCCATGGAGGCAGTAGAAAAATAGTACTGTCGCCTGTGCCATAGGCTGAAGGAACCACCCAGTCCTCGTCATGACATCCAAGAGCATTACCTTATTAAACAATCTCTGATGGCATAGCTAGTTATAGGGTTTGACATTGGCGATAGTTGAAGCCAACGCAGTCATCGTTAAGTTAATGATTGTAACATTGTCTCGCCCAACAATAGAAGTAGGTAGAATAATTCCGCCCCGTACATAACACACAAGCGCGCGCACCCACTCTAGGCCCCGCCCTTTCCATTTATTTCTTATCTCCCATCTCATTCAAATTCATAAGTGATGGATTTTCTTAAATATCAATGGAATAATAAAATCATGAATTATGACTGTTTGTTACATGTATATTATGGCCTTCGCAAGTGCTTCACGTCCGCCTTTAATACCTTCAAAATGATTACCGTATTTAGATTTATCACCCACTGTATATAAACAAGATTAGCGTTGAACTGTAATGGGCTGATTATTGCACTCTATAGAAGTAAAGTTATATGCTCACATGGTAGGGGTAGTGTGCAATAAATTGGAGTGCAAAACTGTGTACACCGAAGTTATGTCGCCAGCAGTCTGGTTTCAAAGGTTGAAATTATAAAAAAAAAATGTTATAAAACCGATGGTCCTTTGGCTAATCTCTTTGTTCGATCATGTTTATGTGATTTCAAGTGGTTATAAATGAATGATGAAGACTGTATACATATTGTTTTGGATAAGATGAATATTCAGCCATAAATTAAGTGCTTATACATGGGTTGAGGTCAAGAAGTTTCGTATGGAGACTCTGAGCATTGCAGTAACTGCCGCCTCACTCACAGGCAGATCCAGGTTTTCAGAAAGGGAGATGGGGGCACTAAATGGATGCCATGGGTTTCGTACGCGCGGTCGATAGACAACATGTCAAAAACCCTATGAAAATAAGGCATTTTGGTGAGTAAGAGGGTTCGTCTCCCACACCCACCACGCTCACCACCCACCACACCACCCACTCCTGAATCGGCCAATAAGTGGTCAGTGTGTTAAGTATATCCTGAGCAAACTGGCAGTCCCCGTATGGTAGAGAAGGTGACGGTGCATTTTTAACGTCTGCTGAAGCTGACCACCGTGTGTATAGATAGATCTACGTGTACGTGATTTTGGCGGTGAAGGAGGAGTGGGAACTTGTGCTCAAGCATGTGAGCTCTTGGTGACTAGCGTAAGCTCACCTATCACGATGTTGCAGGTCGAGTGGTGGTTGACGTTCAACGAGCCGTGGGTGGTGACGTGGCTCGGCTACGGCATCGCCGTGCACGCGCCGGGCGTGTGGAAGCCGGACGTGGGCACCTACCGCGCCGCGCACAACATCATCAAGTCTCACGCGCGCGCCTACCACCTGTACGACGAACAGTACAGGCAGAGTCAGGGAGGTAAGGCACGTGGTGGAATTCAGCTGTCAGTTGGCAGCTTTCAAAGTGGCCACTCTTTTTATACACATTCTGGACGTCTGTCATAATGTTCTCAGTAGTACTCCAGTACATCTTTAGTTTGGCTGTATGTATGACATAACTAATATCGTCGGGTGTTTTTGAGACTAGTTTCTGTCTGTACACCGAATATTTAATAGAAGACTGGCGGATTGTCATTCGGTGTCTCATAATTGGGGTCATGATTGGGGTCACTGCTGGTATTGATATTACATTATATATACCAATACAAATACAACATAACTGAGAGGTGGAGAACAAGTAAAAGAGCTTTGAGATTATATGAGTGGAGCCTAAAAAGTAATTACAATATTCCAGGCAAGATCTCCATCACTCTGGATTCTGACTGGAAGGAGCCTTATGACCAGACCCCCGAGAACATTGCAGCAGCCGAGAGAGCCATGCAGTTCAAGTTGGGCTGGTATGCGCACCCAATCTTCGTCAACGGAAACTACCCGCAGGTATTCTCTACAACTTTACATTTCATTAATTAAGTTACTTGAAAAAGGCTTCAAAAGCCAACACATATTGTGAAAATAGAAATACTTACATTTTTAGCACTTTTTACTTTTCTTGATAACTGGCATTGTCATATCTCACGGTTATATGAACTGTTTATACGTAGATATTGCAACTAAACACTGAATATACATTTGTATATGCAATGTAAAAACGTTTCCCGTAGACCGACGATGTGAAATATATGCGACGCAGAATGGTTTACTGTTAAACTTAACACTGCCTAATCAATGCTGGACGTAACATTTTAGCCTAGTAATAAGTCTGCAAGATGTGACAATATGTACTACTGTAAACCCTTATGACGATGGAATGTTACCACTGAATGCGGTTTTGACTTTACTATATCTCGATGCCCACTGACCCACACGCTATACCTTGAATTCCACATTTACTTCCATGTCTTCACCACACACCCTCTTCGGTGACTTAGCGTTCACCCACAAAGTACATACTACATAATTATGACGGTCACCAGTCCTGAACCTTACCCTCTCGACCGTGGATTTAGGGTGGGTTTGTTTTCACCGTGCAGGTAATGATTGACAACGTGGCGGCCAAGAGTGCGGCGCAGGGCCTCAACGAGAGTCGTCTGCCCGTGTTCACGCAGGAGGAGCAGGACATGATCAAAGGTACTGCAGCCAGCGCACGGCTACTTTTTACCGCGCGTATAGCACACGTATACTTTCAGATTTGAACTTAATTATGTTTCCTACTTATTGTGTTCTTATGCTTTGAATGTCACGGGCAATAACATTGTAACCTGACAAACATAAAGTACGACATTCAGATTGAATATTTGACAAAACAGCTGAACTTGATTTTAACAGGCACGCACGACTATTTTGGCCTCAATCACTACACTACACAACTGATCCAAAACTGCCCGAAAGATGCGAACGAGTGGCCTAGTTACGAGCATGACCAAGACACATGCGAGTCTCAGCCCGACGACTGGCTCGGGTACGTTATTGTGACGTATTGTCAGAGCCCACATACTATTCCGCCCTGCTACTAAGGGCGGAATAGGCAGGCTGCATTATTTACTGCAGTACTTACTCTGAAATGACAACAACAGGATTGCCGATTCTACAAATGATAAAATTGGTGCTTTTTGATAAAATAGAGCTATGGCAGATATCAATTTTTTGTATGACTGTTTTATATGCTTTACTTATTTCTAATTGACATTTGTGTACACGTCCTTTATTCAGTTCAGGTTCGTCGTGGCTGAAGGTCGTGCCTTGGGGCATGCGCAAATTGTTGGTCTTCATCAAGAACAACTACGGCAACCCCGAGATCTTGGTCACGGAAAATGGCGTTTCTGACCGCAACGCGTCGGTGCAGGATGACCACCGCACGTTCTTCTACAGACACTACATCAACGAGGCACTCAAAGGTGCGCACTCTGGTCACTGTGATGAGCAGGGTTGGGTTGGGGGGGGGGTGTCACGTATTGTAGGTGTAGGCCTAAATTAAGTGCTCAGCAATAGTACTCTATTGTAAAGGCAGCTTACATCGCTTCTTTCACTACAAACTTGTATTATTACAATTGAAATATGGACTTTTTATAGTAGGCCCACAGCATTTATGTCTTGACTGATTGTTGTACCCGCCACGCCTGTTCTCCCCCAGCCGTGCGACTGGACGACGTGGACATGATCGGCTACACGGCCTGGTCAGTCATGGACAACTTCGAGTGGGGCTCCGGCTATGACGAGAAGTTCGGGCTGCATTACGTGAACTTCAGCGACCCCGCCAGACCCAGGGTGCCCAAGGCATCATCAGTCGCTTATAGGTAAGCCTACCCAGTACTCACACAAGTACTTGCATGTACGTGGGTTTGATAGATTAAGTATTTGAAATTTAATTGTTGGCTGTTTGTGTAATCTTGATACAAGTCCCGAGTTCAGAACCCATTATCTTTCAATAGGATGCAAAGAATTAAAATTTGTGCATCACAAGGAACCCATAAAATAATTATTGTTTGTTATGGTTATGTATATCAGGACTCATTGTATTGGTCCTCGGACTTATTGTTTCAAATATGGGAGTCATTTGGGACTCATTGTTACCAATCTTTAGACTGCTGTTTTTAATTTGCATTTAAAATACTATTGTCTTATTTGTGACAGGGTAATCGTGGATGACAATGGTTTCCCTGACAGTGGCGCGCCTTCCATCACCAGCCTCGGTCTCATCCTAACTGTGATGACGTCACTTGTTGTATCTCAACTTTAGACACTCTTCACTTTGACTGTAAATAAAAGTGTCAACCGCCTTGCTATAATGGGCTGTAATGAAATCGTGAACACAATCTGTGATACACATATACAATGAAAGGTGAAACACCACAACGTATAGATACATTCATGTGAATGTGTGGCTAGTTAACTACAGATGCAATAGTTGGTTTTCTGTTATTAATGAAACGTTTTTTTGTGTTTGTGTTTTTTGTTTTTGATTTTGTATATGTCTTACAATATCCACACATTACATGTACCGTGTTGAATGATGAACATAGTATGTTCTGAGCAAGCGCAAATTACATGTACATATTCTCCATGTATTGCTTGCATTTTTTCACCTTTATTGCTTGCATTAAATTAATAAGCTAAATCAAAATAAACAAATTTTAGAAAACAACGTTGTTGTTCAGGTAAGTCTTCACTCAGTAATGAAGAGGCATTACTGTTATATACTGTTATATCACTGCTGAAACCACGTCCATTAATATTCTCATGAACAGAAACACTTCACAGATGTTAAAATATAGTACTAGTAACGTATCTATATACCATTTATACTAATGTATTGGATATCTGACAATTTATCTGACAATTTATCTAGATTATATATATATATATATATATATATATATATATATATATATTATATATATATATATATATATATATATATATATATATATATTAATATATATTATATTATATATATATATATATATATATATATATATATATATATATATATATATATAATTAATTATATTATTATAATTATAGAGTGTTATTATATTATTATAATAAATATTATATTATATATATTACATCATTCTAAACTTATTATTTATAAACCATTTTTATTTTTATTATATTTCCCATTATAATAATATTGGCTGAGCATTAATTATATTATTATATATAATTATATCATTCTAAAACTTATGTTGCAATACAAACAGTCCCAACCTCATAATTCATCCTGATGAGACCTAAAATTTATAAAGATTTCAAGAAAGCACTAGACCGATCTTTTAGCACACCAACCTATTTAATTTATTTCCCATTAACAAAAAATACTATACAGCCAATGGCAAACATGCAACAAAATATTTGGTTGAGCACTATCTTGAGGTGCTACAAAATTTTGCCAATGCCTTGTTTATTCACAAATGTAAACACAGCTTTTTAACAACCACTGCCCAAGCAGTTTGAAAACACATACTGGCAAGTATGCAGGGGTATGGCTTTCATAAAACCTATGTTAATTTACATATGTTGCTAAATTACCAGTCCCAACCTAATTATTCTAAAAATTGTTGCACTGATGAGTCCTAATATAGACGAAACAGTACAAATCTGTAGTATTTATAAATATTACCAGTCCCATATATAAACTAAAAGAAACATAATGTATGCGGTATTATATATATATGACACTATATATATATATATATATATATATATATATATATATATATATATATATATATATATATATATATATATATGCTATATATATATATATATATATATATATATATATATATATATATAATCTTTTTTTAATTCATTCTAAAAACTTATGCGATAATTCATCCGGCCATTTATAAAGATTTAGCCCGATCTTTTTATTTAATTTATTTTCCATAGACCTAACAAATTTGTATACGGTAGGTAGTTTAACAATCTAAGCATCTTTTTACGTTGATAATATAGACGATTAAGGTACTCATTATAACACATGTTTTATCATTCCCTTTAATCAAAATATTTTTTCTCAATGGGCTATAAAATTAGACAGAAAAAATAGACTTATACACGTTTACACAAAGTATATCGAGTAACTGAGCACATGGGAAAAAGACGAAATAATACTTCATGCAGAAAAATATGTTTACGGGAGTACGAGAACTCGTATTTCTGTGAGTTCGGGTTCTGGTTTAGTCCACACCCCTCATCCTGATGATGATTATCGAGGAGGGAGGCCACATAATGGTGTTACATAATGCCTAGGGCACATTACGCCGCAAGAGCCTGCGTAAAACGGAATGTTTTGAAAGGCCGTATGATGGCCGTAAAAGAAATTTGACGGCCACTGTCAGCGTGGTCTGACCGTACGGAGGCAGTGCGGAGACCTTACGCTAATCGTCGCATAACCACAGCGGATTTAGTCGCAGGCTGCCGGCACATATACAGTACTGTCGCAGTGCGTTCTCTGTACCATGAACGTACGAACGCCTTACTGCCTTACTTTAGTAATCACACTTTAGTAATCACACGGTGCGTAGTGCGTAAGTTGTACGCGAGTACAACGCACGTTCGATGCATGTTGATATCAGGGCCACCTCAATAAAACCATTCCCGGTGCCGACGCAATCATGACGCACAGAGCCCGTGCTGGTGTGCCTACAACTGCACGTTTGTCACTGCATGCGAAAAACGCCGTAGACACCGCAGACCCCAACACGCCTTGCGGCGAACACGCCCGCAAGGTGGAATGTGCCCCTCGCTTAAGCCTCCAGATGTAGGTTATGGCAACCAACTGAGCCTCAGGCTTGGGCATAACACTGGCTATTGTTTTCACGGTAACTAGGTTATTTTACGTTTAATGGGGTGACTCTTCACACACGGAACATGCTCTTTAACGAGACTTCCGAACATCATGTGATCCAATCGTGTCCCCACAATGCACTTGCATAATATCGCAATTACAACGTTCACAGCCTGCACAACGTTTTTGTGCTCAAAGTCATCTCTGTCCATCTTGGTCAGTTAAAAGTATGCGACTATGGAGTTTTCTGCATGGCGTCACAGTGACTTTAACTAATATATTGACACTGTTAAACATAACTACACGTCTATATGAGTGGGTTGAGGACTCAATGTACGGTGTGGAATTGAACGGTTAAAGTGCGTACACAATGCTGCAAAAATGGTGCCAAGTGTGGTTTCTTAGCTGGATAGTTTACATCCGTTCGTAAATGATAATTACCATAAAAAAAACCAATATAATAATTTGCACTAATGAACGTCTGGTATTTCGATCATCGTACTTGAGGTTTATGTATTTAGCATTTCTTTTTGCATTCTGCATTTGCATAGTGGTACTTGACAACATTTACAACCACTCACACTTGCATACATGTAGCTTTGTATACTTACAAATAGATCACTTTTTCACCTGTTAAAACACAGTTCTTCCTGATTGCCACCAGTATTCAATGGGCGATGATGCTGGTGAATACATACATAGTGCTCCTTCTGGGCACGTGCCCTTTCCTCATCCATGGCCAGGACGATGACTTCCACTACGGCACTTTCCCCGACGACTTCCTCTGGGGCACGGCCACATCAGCGTACCAGATAGAGGGCGGCTGGGATGCAGACGGTGAGTGATTACATTGATTACCATTACGTATGATAGTATGATATGTGTGTGTGTGTGCGTGCGTGCGTGCGTGTGTGTGTGTGCGTACGTTTGTAATCCCTACTTATGAGAAATTTGGTTTGTGTGTGTGTTGTGTGTGTGTGTGTGTGTATGTGTGTGTGTGTGTGTGTGTGTGTGTGTGTGTGTGTGTGTGTGTGTGTGTGTGTGTGTGTGTGTGTGTGTGTGTGTGTGTGTGTGTGTGTGTGTGTGTGTGTGTGTGTGTGTGTGTGTGTGTGTGTGTGTGTGTGTGTGTGTGTGTGTGTGTGTGTGTGTGTGTGTGTGTGTGTGTGTGTGTGTGTGTGTGTGTGTGTGGGGGGTATGCGGGTAGATGCAGTGTTCGATCAAGGTTTTCATAAAATAGAAGGGGGGGGGGCGAGCAGGAGTGTGATGAGAATCCTATGAAATCTGTACACTTAACCATAAACTATGATTCCAAAACCCATATAAAATTATGTATTTTCTGTGTATATTGCGGGGGGATGTTGATGATGTGGTTATTCTGTGTTCCATGGCAGGGAAAGGCCCCAGTATCTGGGACACGTTTAGCCACATGGGCGGGAAAGTGGCCAACAACGACACGGGCGACGTGGCGTGCGACAGCTACAACAAGTACAAAGAGGACGTGCAGCTCATGAAGGCCATGGGCGTAAGTGGTCCTGAGAGAGATAATAAAGGGATTGTTGAGTTATACATGTATCTTTGTAGATAATTAATATGAAGAAAAAAACAATGGATATAAAAATCACATTACATAGAGATCCCCTAATATAGCCAATGTGACTAGCGCATTAGGGAAACTGCATCTGAAGAGTTCATGTTTTCTTGAGTCGTTCCCTTGAGGACAGACATTTATGGTACATGTATATGGTTGTTGATTCGCGTGTTTTTATCAACGGCAGACAATTGCCAATGTGACAATAAAATTGAGCATGCTGATTAGGGAAACTGCATCTAACTAAAATCCATTTTCATGATTTTATTTTAAAATAAATCATATTATAACATTCAACATTCAAGAGTTTGTTTTGAGCGCGTCAATTCCCAGTTTTGAGGACAGACATTTAAACTGGTACATGAACACGCCTTCATGGCCTGGCTATTGATATTGATTAGACTAGCGTGTTTTTATTCATTCCATCGACAGACAATTGTGGTATTGAAAACTTGTGTAAGATATAGAAGTTTTGTCTAATTTAATGTAACTTGGTGACAATCAAGGATAGTTTTTTTATCACAGTGTGTACTGAAGTTACTCATTGATTTAGCTAGAATGATATGTATCACTGTGCAAAAGCGACTAACGTAACTCCGGAGTTATTTAGTCAATGATATGCATTTAGCGGAGAGGATTTTCTTTCATTTTTATATGAAGTTAAGTTCTTAATAGCTTTATATTTTTTGTTAGAGCTTTGTCTAATTTAATGTAACTTGGTGACAATCAAGGATAGTTATTTTTTATCACAGCGTGTACTGAAGTTACTCATTGATTTAGCTATAATGATATGTATCACCGTGCGAAAGCGACTAACGTAACTCCGGAGTTATGATAGTCAATGATATGCATTATAGCGGAGAGGATTTTTTCATTTTTATATGAGGTTAAGTTCTTAATAGGTTTTAATTTTTGGTAAGAGAGACTGTAATTTGCATGTGTTATCTGCATGCTGCATAATATAATTTCATTGAAAGTTCATTTAATGATAGTATAAAATGGATTTAACATTTGCATGGTGACTACCGTAACTTTCGGGCCTGACTACCATAACTCTGCATCGAAAAAATCATTCATTACCGTAATTCAGCTTCTATTCAGTTGAATTAGAGGTCACATTCAGAATTTTTATTGCGGATAGTAACCATGGAAGGGAATTATATGTGCTACTGTTGTAAAAAATAATGAAATTACGATAGAAGAGATTTGTTCAACACACTATATATGACCATCGTGATGCACTTGTACCAAATGCAAAGCATTATGTTGGCGAGAACGGTGAAGCGTATACATAATGATAATGATAAGATTTAAGTCTTGCCCATATGTTAAATGACTAATTGTGTTGATTACACATTATTGTATACTTTAAAAGGGGATTAGCTCTATAGTCCCCCGTCTCAATGGTCCCCCGTCTCATCGGTCCCCCATCTTGTTAGTCCCTCCCCCCTCACACCCATCATATTGATTTTATTGGAATACTGTTAGATATACAGTTAGGATTTTGGATTTCAGTGGTGGATCTACGCGATGTGATAGGGATGAGGGCTATGTGTTAAAAGGCCCTTACTTCCACGACCCCACCCCCTCAAAATGTTTAAAATTCTGAATGCTCACAGGTTGTGGGAGGGGTGCCCACTACCCCATAGACCATCTACTGCTTTTAGAGTAATATTGGAATCAACACCTTAATCAAAATTTTGAAATCATGCAAATACCATAGACGCAGGTTCAATACCATGAACATCTCTTTTATTCTAAGCAATACCTGAGAGTATTCATTCATTATGGAGACGATTCATGTCTTACTTTTGCCATGGCAAATCCACTTAAACCTTTAATTCTTTAATAAAATATGTTAACTCTAAATATATAATCCACACAAATGATATATTGAAATGAACATTGATGGGGGTACAGGTTGATCTCAATGTAGCAATAGCCTATGTCAATGAGCCCCACCACAATGCTAGATTCAGATTTTCGGAAAAAGGGTGCGGGGTGCGCCCCCAGGCTTTTATGAGTGCTACATGAGTGCTGATTGTGCTTCCTACATGTGCTTCGGTGGCTGAATAAACAGGATGTTGGTCTATTAACCAGAAAGTCATGGGTTCGATTGCTGGTCTGGTCTGGTGGTGTGTGTTGGGCAAGCTCATAGTTAACAGGCTGCATACTGCTCCTTTGTACCTACACGTTGAATAGGTACAGGTGAGGCGAGTGAGCGCTACGGTTAATATGTGTGGTGTGCTCCATAGGGAGTTGAGTACGACATAGTGTGACAAGGATCCCAATAACCTTGTGTAAATGTAAATCAATATAGCACAATAACAGTGAATTATGACTATGATTATTTACTTAGAACGTATGCAGGGTTTTATGGTTTTTATGCAGGCTCCTTGATAACGGGCGTGGACGCCATGGACGCGGTTGCCAGTAAAGGCTTAGTATGTACTAGATACGTGGGTGTATATTTGAAATTACAATAGAAGAGATTCTTGTATACGTATATCTGGCATCTAGTAACTCTATAGATAATTACTAGTAGGGCATAAACCTCTCAGTACACACTATGGTGTTGATTTGAAGCACATAAATAAGCATTAATGACGTTTAACTTATCTTCAGATAGGGTCGGAGCTACGGGAGTCACGCGTGTATCATACATACTGAGTTACGATAGTCACTAACGTGGCTGTTTCCAACCGAAATATGTCATAATACATTTGTTATACATTAACACTACATGCTCTCTAGAATCAATACGCTACACTCTACAACTGCACCATGCAATATCATCACATTAGTATACAGAATAAGCACAATAGTAGAGTTTCTAAACTGAATCGGGGACTGTTGACGTCGCCATTTTTCCTGAGTTACGGTGGTCGTTTTGAGAGTTACGTAAATCGCTTTCGCACAGTGATGTATTGTCATCATTGCTGTTTGTGATTGACTATGAAGTCAAGAGTTTTAGACATACAGTTTCACATCCACGAAAATCAGTTATCCACGTTTGGTGTTTGCAGGTTGATTTCTACCGCTTCTCTATAGCCTGGTCACGCGTGATGGCAGACGGAACAAACGACACTATCAACGAACCTGGCATCACTTACTACAGCAACCTCATTGATGAATTATTAAAAGAAGATATAGAGCCAATGGTAAGCATTGTTAGTGTCGACTTTGGCGCTTGTGAAGCAGATTGAAAGGTCTTTTGTTGAATTTTGTAACTGTAGTGTACGTTTGAAAGTCTTTGAAAATATGAACTAAAAGTACAATTATAATGGAATGTACTTCTATCCAAAGGTAACCTTGTACCATTGGGATCTTCCTCAAGGCCTGCAAGACGTCGGTGGTTGGGAGAATGAAACCATCATCCAAAGATTCAAAGACTATGCAGACTTATGTTTTAACCGATTGGGAGATAGGGTAAAAGGAAATGATGAATTATGTTATCTAATTTACATTGATATGTTAAATTTATAAACAGTTCATAATATGCAATATGAAATTAGTTGTAACGTTGATGACATCTAATTGGTTTAGATATTTTTTTTTGCAATATATTATTCACAAAACATTGACATTACCTGAGTATATAGTAACGTAATGACGTATGCAGTGATGAGATCGACTTGCATAGTATTGCACACTATACATTTCACACAAATATCATAAACAGTTCACACATCCAGCCATTTACAAACCGTCAGCCCAGTGTGCGCAACGTGCAGAAACAATGTAAAGTTGCCAATGCAATGTTAACACGAGCTGCACCGTATATAAAACGCCCCGACCCGCAGGTTAAATGGTGGATCACCTTCAACGAGCCGTGGGTGGTGACGTGGCTGGGCTACGGGATCGGCGTTCACGCGCCCGGCATCGCCTCGAGCCCCGAGCTTGCGCCGTACAGGGCGGCCCACAACATCATCAAGTCGCACGCGCACGCCTACCACCTGTACGACGACGTGTACAGGCAGAGTCAGGGCGGTACGCGGCTTTGCATAGTTTTTGATTTGGTTGAAATATATTTTGTCTAGAAATGTACCATACTTTCACACACAATACCAACCTTATATTTCTAATCAATGAATATAAAACTTTCAACTAGGTTTAAAATCTAATATTGATTGATTTCGAACTAAGTTTGTTGTGATTAGTGTTATATTGTCAGCGAATAGAACCCAAGCCTCACCATAGCACTAGTCGGAAAGTACTAAGTCTAAGAGCACAAAACCTTGCATACCGCAGGAGACTATCAAGCAATTCAGTACCTGTAATCTTACTTTCTTCATACCAGGCAAGATCTCCATCACACTGGACTCTGACTGGAAGGAGCCTTATAATTCAACGACTGAGAATATTGCGGCAGCCGAGAGAGCCATGCAATTCAAGTTGGGCTGGTATGCGCACCCAATCTTCGTCAACGGAAACTACCCAGAGGTAGTGATAATATAATCGTGTATATAATATTTTCTCTTTTTTTTCAAATTAATTAGTCGATTTCTTTGAGCAATAATAATGGAGACATAATTCCACCTTGTTGAACTCCCCTAGACAGAGTAAAATAAACCTCTGCGAGGCTACCACCCCATCTAACACAGAATTCTTTACGTGATAAAAAAACTAGAAATCTGAGTATTATAGGATGTACACCTTTTCTGGATAGCTTTGTGCAGTGACCAAAGGTTAAGCCAATAAAACGCTTTAGAAGAGTCTAGATAGCAAACATAAACTGGAGTGTTCATAAATCTATAGTATTCAATTATATATTTGAGTGTAAATATGCATTTCTGTTATTCCGTGTAGTTACAATATTGTGTGTGTGTTTGGAAGTATACATAGGGCCACATAGTGATATAGAGTTTTTATCTCAAACACCAAACTCACAATAAAACAAAATATACGTTTATAGAACGGAAATTCTGATTACCTCTGTGATTATGGTATCCTCTGGTATTAGAATTTTAACATTCTTCATTATCAGATTATGATAGACAATGTTGCCAAAAAGAGTGAGGCTCAGAATTACACTGAAAGTCGCCTGCCTGTGTTTACTCCAGAGGAGCAACAGTGGATAAACGGTAAACTTTTTTATGATTATAATGATGTTTATGTATATTCAGATAAATACGAAATGGTATTTATAAATCCATAATAATTATTGTAAACGTACATTATCATTCCATTATGAAGCCACCTTGTTCACGCGTGACATGTTTGAGCACGTGTCACATGATTGGCAGGTACTCACGACTTCTTCGGCCTGAACCACTACACGACACAGCTGATGACGCACTGTGAGCGGGCTCCGGGGGACTGGCCGAGCTACGAGCACGACCAGGACGTGTGCACACACGCGGATGACGACTGGCCCACGTCAGTGCAACTAGCACCGCGTTTTTCTAACTTCTATATTTGTGATTTGTAATTGTCTTTTCTTCTGGATTTTATTTCAAAATGGATAGGTGGGGGGTTTGTTTTCTGGTTTCTGATTATGAACAAATATTTTTAGTAGGCTTCAGAAATAACAGGCAGCTTCCTGATATGACTGTGCCAAAAATGCCTTATATTTATTCATTTATTTGGATGTTCGTCTTACTGGGGCTAGGATCGGGTGTCTTTCAATAAACGAAAGTAGCATATTATATATTATAATGCAAGATTTGGTAAAGATACTATACTTTTGCATCAATTGAATTTATAAGAAAATACTTATTAATGTGAAGTCTGTTCATCGGAAATAGTAGGTGCTCTATAGCTCCATACCTCTGGCATAGTAAATTACATGCATAGCGTGAAGACATTCACTTTCACCCAATGCGTTGTTCACAGTACTGGATCCGAGTGGCTCCGTCCCGTACCTTGGGGTCTCCGTAAACTCCTGCAGTTCATCAAGACTAACTACAAGGACCCGATGATCATCATCACGGAGAATGGCGTGTCCGACCGCAACGCCTCGCTGATAGAAGACACGCACAGGGCGCTGTTCTACACAAACTACATCAATGAAATGTTGAAAGGTAAGGAATACTGTATGCAATATTGGTACTACAGTATTCATCATACATACTAGTAGTTCCCATCTGCATACTTGGTGAAAGATGGTCATATTGTAGGCTATCAACATTTCGAATACTGTAAAACTAGAAATGTTTGCATACGATTTAATTTGCGACTTTTATGGGTAGGCCCAAAACTGCAAACTTAAATAGTAAGCAAACATTAATAGCCTATGTAAAGTAGGTCCTGGATGAACCAAAATCGCAAAATTAAATAGTCACAAAATAATTTACAGATGATAATCGCAAAATTTAATAGCCACGAAATATTCTGGTCTTACAGTAGTTTTAAAGTTTACAGAAGAAACAACTTTGATAAGTATGAGTTTGTTTTTAATGACAAATAATTGGAAAAAAATACATTAACTCCTCTCCCCTGCCTCTGGCCGTGGCAGCCATGGACCTGGACTCCGTGCGTGTGTTCGGCTACACGGCCTGGTCTCTGATGGACAACTTTGAGTGGGCGGCCGGCTACGACGAGAAGTTCGGGCTGCACTACGTGAACTTCAGTGACCCGGCGAGGCCTCGCACACAGAAGGCATCAGCCAGGGTGTACATGTAGGTGTCCTCAACGCTTGAGTCATCGTATCTCTGATCATCTCTATGCAATTAGCGTCACTGAAATATGTGCAGGTGTATTGTTATTGTGTACAGACCCGAGATCAGCGAGGGTTCAGCCGAACCCCCCATTGAAGCCCAGGTCAGGGCGATGTTTCTTGTGATAAGTTTACATATAAAATGTTCGGGGTAACCTCGTAAAGGTATTCATTGGACGGTAGCCTGAGTGCAGACCCAACCCCTTTGATATAAAAAGCTGAGCACGGCCCTGGTGTAGGCATAGAGTGTGTGATATGTATCTATCATGTTTCAGGAACATCATGCAGAGCGGCTTCCCGGCGCCGTCCACGCAGCCTCCAGCAACGCCGTCGCCAACGTCCACCGCCTGTGTGTCCAGCGCCGGCCTGAGCTTGCTCGTCACTCTCGCTATGCTGATGTATGAGCTGATCTAATGATGGATCCATGAACATATAAATTTCAAATTCTGTTCAAATTGTCATGAAATGTACGCAATTTTGTGAAGTACTAGTACTTTCATAACGAAATCAGCGCTTGCAACCTAAAAAAAAAGGGGGGGGGGGGGGGGGGCACATGTACAAATGTATACTTTGATAAATAGGATGTGAAAATTGGCTTATAATTTCAGGTGTCCTAAAAATGTCACGTGTACATGGACAATATTTGTAGCAGTTACGTTAGTACAAATCTGGAAAATAACTTTGCTTTGATGTTAACTATAAATAATTGAATTGAAGTTTAAAATGAATTAATCTTGCTGACTATAATATATGTGTTGGTCCACTTCATTGAATAACTTATTAAGTGTGTCCTCTCATGCTATTTACGTAGTAACCATGGTCACGTGGGGAAGTGTTTTATGAATGTATGGACAATGTTGAATTATATAATGATAATAAAATTAGACATGTTTATACAGCCACATAAACAAGCCCCTGTTGAACTATCATTGTCAACTTTATTGAATAAAATCGCGCAAAAAGTGTTTGTATCAAAAGAAAATATTTAGGCCTACTAACATGATACATATCTTCCTATTTTTGATATACTGTATTTATAGTTTGTTTTTAATCCAGATTCATACAAACAATACATTATACACACTATAATGAAACAAATTACTAGTATACTATCAAATGTTTGGAAAGAAGTATCAAAATTTATTATTGTTGCATGGGATATCCACCAAAATGTTTTATATAGAAGAATTTGAAATGTTATTTGCACATATGCCATATATTTTATATTCATAATGTATATAAATCTAATTTATATAATTTATTTAAGGTGACTTATAAGCCCCTAGATAGGGCTGGGTATAATTCGCATTCAAAAAATTCCTCTGTAAATGTAATGTATATACAATGTCACTATAATAAATAAATAAATCAATCAATCAATCATTAGTTTGTATGTATGTTTGTTTGTTTCTTATTTGTTTTCAATCAAAGGACATTATAATCATTACTTTACAAAAGAAGCAATGTATATTTACATATGATATCATATATATGAAAAAATATAACACAGTAATTATTATTCTTTATATTAAACAGTATACATTGAATATCGAGTATCAAAATTGATACACTAATTGTTAACAGCCTACGCCATGAAGCTTATGCTTAAAAGTTTTATTCGGCGGTATGGTACAGAGAGTATTGTGTTGTTTTTTTGCCAAAGTTGCACTTATCATGGTATGGTGATTGTCCATACAATTACCTGCCCCTTCTTCATGTTTAATAGGAATTATTTTTACTTGCACATACTTCAAACACCTGAACAGCATAAAAGACAATTTACTAACACCTGAACAACATTAAAGACAATTTACTACTATTACTAAACATTATATGATTATTATTAATATATAAAGCAAAATAAAAGAATCATACTCACATATCACCACAAAACTCCCCACGGTAAACATCACGTTTTTTCACTCTATTAGCTGACCAACGCATTCTTACTTAGTGGACCATCGCTATCTCCAGTGTCCACTTCTATCCAGAGCCCACTGGCACCACTTGCTTGCTATATAAAATATAATATATTTCCGCATTGTGAAGCCTCTGCCCAAATTGTAGTCTTCCCTCAATCAGACGCTGGGTTAGACAAAAAATTTAATAATAAACGCCTCCATCATATTGTCGTCTATTCAAGGCCAGCGTTTATTAAAGAGAATGCCGCCTACGTCAAGTTGATTAACATTATATGTTTCTAACCCGACTGTGGTATTTTGCTTGTAACTTTGTAAATCCCAATCCGATTTTGACAGATAATATATAGTTTTAAAGACAAGAATATTGTAAATGTGACTATCTAAACCATTATATGAATATTTATATAATTACCAAAAAGAAATACTGTTAATTACTTTAAGAATGGGATCACAGAGTAATACCTGTAATTATACATTTCGGGACAAGTGAAGGCGTTTATTTGAAGTCACTTGAGTGAGATACAGTGGCTTCCTCAGGAGTGTCTTACTTATGTTGGTCAAATTGTTTTGCATTAATTAACGCCTACCTCAAATAGATGCCTCCCTCATTTACAATAAAAGTAGAATATCTTGTGGCTATTGAATTTTTGCGATTTTCATCTATAAATTATTTTGTGACTACACATTTGTACTTAATTTTGCGCTCTTGGTCCATCCTGGATCTACTTTATATAGGCTATTAATGTTTGCTGATTATTAAAGTTTGCGTTTTTGCACCTACCCACGAAATTTGCAAATTAAGTGATGCGCAAACATTTTTAGTTTTACAGTAAATGCCTATGCTAGACATGTTTTGAAAACAATAAACGCCTAGTCTACAAATGTGGAAATTCGGTATGTTGCATTGTAAAATATGTCCTTGAATATGCATCCAAATACATTTATAGATTCTGATTTTCAAAATATATGTGTTATGTTCATTTTCCTTTACACAACAACATAGCATAAAAAGAAAAACTCACTTTCCACTTGTCTCCACCCACTCTAGTGTATTTATTTCAATGAATAAAGTCTATCCATGTCACACCCATGTAACAATTCATTTTTAACACCTATCAACTATCAGCATAGAATGAATAATAAAATACAGAAGAATTTAGAACTAGAACATAATTCTATAATATAAAATAGTAGTATTAAGGTGGGACTGTACTGTTTTTCTTTTACTATTTAATTATCACACTTGTAAAGTTTTAAGCGTGTAGGTGTAAATAAAAATTGTTTTTTACTCATGTCGCCTTGCTCGTTTGAGATTTAGGAGTCAAAATGCGAGGCATGTGTGGCATGTGTGAACAGACGATTTACATAAAGTTAAATACAAGATTTTACTATTACTATTAAAAATACTGCTCCAAAATGTTTTAAAGCAATATTTTTGTATCATATGGAAAGATCTTATCAAAAGATTTTTAAAAGTATAATATTATATGTTTTCACAAAACAAAATAAAAGAGGAAGTAAATATTATCTACTAAAACTGGTAACCGCCGATCACAGCTGATTATAGCCATTAGAGTGGGTGTAAACATAATGCACCCTTGACTGTCCTTAACCATCTTAAGAGGAATTGAATAGTCTCAAGAAGCGAATCACCTGTACAAACCCTGTCTTGGTCTGATCAGTTCAGATGGTCCTCAATAGCTCAGTCGTTAGAGCGCACGACTTGAGAAACGTGATTTGCCTGCGTCGCAAGTCCATGGCAAACATAGTCCCCCCCCCGAGACAGCAACCAACACAACAAATCAACCACATTTCTTGTTTCAAAGTGTCAAACAAACTTATTCTGTCATGTCCACTCATTATGTATAAACTTGATTTCAGCTATAAATGCCTTTAAAAATTCAATTTAGGCATCGACCATTTGATCTCAGGAAGGGGGCCAGCTATTTTCACCATAGCTTCAATTAATTTTTTTTTCATGAAATTTGACATCTAATTCTTTTTTCTTAGATTACTGAACCTCAATTACTTTTTAATGTTGCAAAGATGTGACTCTAAGTGTGACTTGATAATTATTTATTTTTTTCTAGCCAAATGAAACCTTATCATGTTTTTCACCAATTTTTCAGGCTTGCGTTATTTTTTTTCAATATTTTTGCTGCCCTCACCCCCTAGATCAAATGGTCGATGTCTTATTCCTAATAATACAGTTCAGTCAATCATCTTCACTAGAGAAGCCATTGCTCTTTATGATCTTTGCGTAGTACTTGGCAGAGTCTCGGGGAACACGTGTTTTCTCTGGGTCATCGAAGTCCACGTAGTAGAGCCCGAAGCGCTCCGTGTAGCCGGCCGCCCACTCGAAGTTGTCCATCAGCGTCCACGCCACGTAGCCACGCACGTCCACCCCGTCAAGATGGATCGCTGCAAAATACAGGACTTGAACATGCGAATCTTACTGACAGCTTCCCTTGATGAAGCTTCAACAGCTTTTGAAGTTACATTAATATATAATGTCTACAATGTGGTCACCAAAATGTTCAAGTTCATCGTAATTTTGTTATACACCATCTGTCTGTACTATGTAATAAACAAAAGATGTCAACAATCTACGACTCTAATGCTCAATCTTACATGTATACCCATGCCACACCCAAGCTAGCACTGCACGATGCAATTTTACATTTTATAAGCCATATCTCACACACATGTTCTTGAATACGTATTTTCACCATCAGACAGGAGCCCTATTACACCCACCTTTGAGTACCTCGTTGATGTAGTACTTGTAGTACTGCACGCGCTGCACATCACGCAGCATGCCTGCCGCGTCCCCCCGATGGGAGATGCCGTTCTCCGTGACGTAGATGGCGGGCCGACCATAGGTGCGGCTCGCCCAGCCTAGCAGGCGGCGCAGGCCCCGCGGCACCACGTGCAGCCAGGACGACGCACCCCTGTCTCGGGGTGCGGTGACATTGTTGGAATTAATTTTCGTTTGCCCTTCATTATTGTATCACTTGCCAATATATATGAAACCAGGAATGCATCGTCGCCACTGTATTGTTAATATTCTTAATACAAAAGGCCGGCGCTGCAGGGCGAGTGCAGCGTTCACACTCCCTTATAAGCTTTGCGCGTTCACTCACCTGTCCCAAGCCGGATCCACCTCCTCCTTGACGTCAAAGAATCCTGCCTCCACGTGCGGGTCTCCCGGCTCCGTGGCGGGGCTGCACAGCCGCGTCGTGTAGTTGTTCACGCCCAGGAAGTCGGCCGCACCCTTGTTGATGCTGATCTCGTCTGCCGTGAACGCCGGCAGGCTGGAGCCGGCGCAGCCCAGCTCGCGGCACTTCTTCGCCACTTGAGCTTTGAACACCTATGAAAAATACCTTTCTTTTATAATACAGAAGTGAAGATCATGGCATTCTGTTCACACTAAAGCATATTGGTACACAAAAAAACATGCATATATACTGTGTCCATGGCTGTAGGATACTGCAAGAACACACTTCATTTTATTGCACAGCATGAGTACGTCTGTAGGCCTACTATATTAGCTCCACGTGTTGGCGTACGCTAGTTCATGATTCAAAAGACCAACATTGTCAGCAGTCGTCAACCTCACCTCGGGGTAGTCGCCGTCACCGTAGATGGGTCCGGCGAACCAGCCCATCTTACACTGGCGCAGCTTCTCGGCAGCGCCCTGGTGCGCCGAGTCGGCGGCGTCCTTGGGCTCCGGCCACTCGATGTTCAGGGTGATCCCAACCTGGCCTGCAAACACACGACATAGAACATGTTAGGCTTACTGAGGAGCATTGGGAAGTGCATTGTCCTTGCTCTATAAGCATTCTTAATAGCTATAAATGGCTTCTCCACGTTCAATAGGTTCAGAGAGCACTCACCTTGTTGTTGCTGCTTGAACTCGCGCTCGTACATCCGGTAAGCACGCACGTGCGCCTGCAACGAGGGAAGCAGGCGACATTAGCGTCCTTCAGTCGACAGTGAATTCTGGGCGATGTGTCTGTCATTCAGTTCTACCAGCGTATCTAAACTAGTTTATTTCATTCCCTCTCGGTTTCTTGAGTGAACAGAAGTAAACTATGTGGAATTCGAATAGCAAAGACGCACGACATTCACTACCCTCGCCGTCCTGCCCTTGTGAACCTACCTGTATGAGCGTGTGGGCGGCCTTGAACGTGGTGACGGCCGGGTCCCTCACGCCGGGCGCGTCCTCACCTGACCCGTGCCCGTACCACGTGCTGATCAGGGGCTCGTTGAACGTCAGCCACAGTGACACCTACACTCATTGAGAATATTACAGCTCATTTCGACTGCGAGACTACATTGTATAAAATTATGCATGTGATGTGCAAGAAGTGTGCGTGCGTGCGTGTGTGCGTGCGTGCGCGCGCATGTGTATTGTGGCAACTATCACAACTTCTTTTTATAGGAACTAGATAATTCGAAATTATAAATAGACTTCAATTCATGAATCGCCTATAACAGGAGAAAGAACGTCATAGTAACACAATGCAAACAGTTGTGACAGTCCGCCACAATTGAATGGTGTAAAAATAAAGAACGTCAAAGTGTTTCATCTGTATGATATATGCAAACTTAACAAAATAAATGTAAAATATAGTGGTTTATAGTCGTGATCCAAATCTTGCTCTCACCACTGTACATGTTACACCAGGTCATTGCCACACTTGTAGATCAACTGATCATTTCTCACATACTTGCATGCTATTGACTCGTGCAATCACTCACACTCTTTCAACCCGATGGCCTGTATCTTATTAACGTGTAGGTGCCACAGAACAGTGTGCACGTATTTAAGTATAAGTTTGCTCAACACCTCCCGAAAAACCCGAATCGAACCCACGACACCGTCACGAGTCCGACTCCCTGCATCCGTATCAACTCGGCCATAGAAGTACAAATACATGTACAAATTGCTCGACGTGTTTAAATAAGAAAACATAAAAAATATATAGACAAATCAAAACTTACTCTGTCTCCAAAATGTTTGAAACACAGACGAGCATAATCTTCGAAGTAATCTGCCATTTTCGGATTGGGCCAGCCTCCCAGATCCTGTAATTTCCCATATGCACCTATATTTAGCATACGTAAAAACTGTATTGCAGTATGTAATATACCGGGTAAATAAATAAGCTGGTATATAGGTGTATTTAGCAATAACAATCACGAACGTGACCTAATACAGTGCAACCCAATACAGGCCCATCCATTACACTTCTTCAGCTCATAAATACATTCATTGCGAAGGCCCTCAAAATCGAGGTGTAAACACGCCCGGTACCTGTAGCGCCTGGGGCAGGTCCCAGTGGTACAGCGTCACCATGGGTTTGATGCCCTCGGCCAGTAGGGCGTCGATGAGGCGGTTGTAGTAGGCGACACCCGCCTCCTGCACGGTGGCGGTCGTGCCGTCAGCCATCAGGCGCGCCCACGAGATGGAGAAGCGGTAGTGGCTCACCTGGGAGGAGGTGGGGGGAGATGGAAAAGATGCCACTTATAGTTAGTGGCCAGTTCTTTTGCTTCAATAAGTTTATCTAATGCGTTGCGTATGGCACAATGGTGATGTAGATCAGAGACTTTAAATTATAAATTGTTTAACTATTTTCAATGACTTTATCATCAAGTTTACACCACTGGAATCAGTTCTCCCATCTTCCGACTTGGTATGCGTTACCAGCACTGCGACTAAAACAATTTTTTTTTCAATGCTAGCGACAGGTGATTCCATTGGTGTAACCCATCACACCAACATTTAACAAAGAGGTTCACTAGAGTACTATAGTGTGTGTGGGGGGGGGGCGTGGTTTTTTGTGTGTGTGTTTTAAAGTTTGTGTATCTGGCAGGTGCTGTGTCGCCGCCGCCGCCGCTACTGACCCCGAGCACCGTGAGCGCCGCCACGTCCTGCTGCACGCGGTGGTAGCTGTCGCACGCCACGTCCGCGCATGCGCCGTCTGCCACGTGACCCGGCGCGTGCGTGAACGTGTCCCAGATGGACGCACCCTTTCCTACAGCACGTGCACGCACTTTAGTCATGCTGTTCTTTGATTCATATTTCTGGTAGCATGTCAAATGTTATAAATTGCACTGAAAGTTTTTAAAAACAATATTAAAAGATGCGAAAATCCAAGTTTGTGTTGGCCTTTTGTGTGTGTTTGTTTTTTCTTGGTTTATAGGGGGGGGGGGCGGGGGGACCTTCAGTGGGCCTGCAACCTACTCTCTCAAAGTTATGGATTTGGATTAAATATGCAGCCGAATATATTGTAAATTATCCCTTTACTCTTATATAGTGAATTAATACATTTATTGCTGTATTGTACAATTATAGCACAGACTGATATTTAATATTGTATAGGCCATACTGTAATATATCACAAAACACCACATTCAGTCATGCCAGTGAGTAAGATTTTTTAACACAAACAGCTTTTACCGATCAATTCTGACCAATGAGAAGCAGCTATGGGACTGCAAGAGTTGAAATGAAATATCTGTGAAAAGTCGATACACTGAGTATAGCAAGTCAATAGAAATGATTATGAAGCACATTTTAAATCAAAATATTGACAGCGAGAGTACATAACATCCTGCAAACTACGTACTCTGCCTTTGCTCATATATGAGGAATTACCAATAGCACTAATTATGCAACAAGCTAAAAACTGAGTATCTGTATAATTATGCGCGGTCAGAGTGTGGAAGATTCATGTTTTCACAAGTGGGGGTAGGGGATCTGTACCACCACACCCGCCTACATTGCTCCAGTTTTCTTCAAACCTCTATCTTAATGTAAAGGCTTACTTAAGGGGGTGGTGTGGGGGTCGGGTGATTAGGTGTCCCTACCCGTGCCCCTCACACCTACGAATTGTGTATGTTCAGGGTGGTCACTGTGTGGTCATTGTGTGCTGGGTGGTGCAGGCACTGACCGTCCTCGTCCCAGGCGCCCTCCACCTGGTAGGCGGCCGTGGCCGCGCCCCACGCGAAGCCGGCCGGGAACTGGCCGAGCAGGAAACTACTGTCGTCTGTTGCTGACGCCGCCATGACACCTGTTGCAGTACTGCATTGGCAAATGGCAAAGCATGCTTTTTATTATTCACAAGCTAGTCCATTTTAACGATTAATTAGCGACTGTGCTTTTGTACACCTCTCCATGGTCATGTGTGGTCATTGATGCATCAAAACATACTGTTTGAAAGATGCTCACACAATAACAAAGTTTACAGCCGAGTATTGTCTCTGGCAAAGGAGGCTGTGAACATGGTTATAGATGAAAATAAAACTTTTACTCAATTGTTAAAACAAATCAAACGATACATTGACGTCTAAGATGTGTCAAATCAAACATTACTTCCGCGTATATTGTGTGAAACTTTAAATGTTTTCTCTTACCTCATTCTATCTAGTTTACAAAGTATCCCTGCCTGCAGGGTCAAGGACGAATAAACAGAAGTGAAGTGCGCTCTCATATGAAGTAATTTATAGAATGCAATAATACTACTTGATGAAAAAACATGCAACCATCTATGACAATACTGTTGGTTATATTAAGTAGCAATTTCTTCATCAATTTTGCACTCCCAAATTAACTCCTCATAATTTATGCGGGTACAGGGTTTTGTTTTCACTTCACACAGACCTCACGTTAGACAATCCCCAATAACAATATGTAAGCGGCGATGCAGAAGATGTTAACATTTTCAACAATGACCATGAATTACGGGGTAAATTTTGTTACCTAGCGGAATACTTATTAGTGCACACCCTACTATCACAACCAAACAATACACAAACACATCTCCCGTGTGTCCTCTTCAGACAGAAGACACGCTGGTAGAAGACGGTGTCCGCTTATTTTGAGAATGTGAAGTGAAAAATCCATTCCTATATCAATAAGAATAGTTAGTTAATATCACTACACAGTTCTTTATACCCGCGTTTATTATCCAATCCAGAGTCCTAAATATTTTATTTTAAAATTTGTAAAAAAAATAGCTTTGGTAACATATTATGGAATATTATTTCATGGATTATTTGATGGATATTTTTCCATAATATGTAACCAAAGCTAATTTATTATTATAATTGTCCATATATATGTCAAATAGTTTGTAAACAATTTAGTTTCTGAAGAGGACATTTTATTGTCGAAACGTTAAACTGCATAATTTTAGAAATTTTAGAATTAAATATTTATGGCTCTGCCATGGATTGGATAATAAAGCGGGTATAAAGAACTGTGTAGTGATATTGAATAAGTATGAGAGGACCTGCTGCAACTCAGATATTAAACCTTTCAAACAAATAAGAATAGTGTTTGAAGTGTAGAAATATAGTACATATTGGCATTGACCTTGGATACGCCAAGAAAAAAAATAGTAATGCGAGCCTCTCTTGCAGTAAGAATATATTCAACTGCCCAAATTTTGACGTGATGTGAAATCTGACATCTAAGGGTTGAAAATTGTTGCTGCACACATAGCTATTACAACATTTGATATAATAGCTTTCTACCAAGAACAGTTATTACATTTTTAATTGTAATTTTCCATTGAGTTCAGTATACTGTTCTGGGTAGCATTTTTCTTGAACCCATGTTTCAAGCCCCGGTAACCCTGTAATATAATGTCACATTTTTGGAAAGAAGAATAAAACTGCATTCTCTTGCACAGTCATATTGACGTTGTACTCACGATTTATATAAAAGTCGTGTAGTTGTAGTAGGGGCGTGTGTACTGTACCCTTATCATTGAAGATTATCGTACGTTTCATGAGCTGCTGGTCATTAATTTGACTTTCGTATTGAAGTATGCGCGCTAACCACTCGACCTAACAGAGCCAGTTCCAGCAGTGGCTATGAGATTAGATACAGTAGATTTCGAGAAAGAATCTGCTGATATCAATGCTACGCAGGTTTATAAATATAGAATACATATAGGCCTATCTACGTGTATCAATAGCGGAAGTGGGGGTGGGGGGTGCCCGCGTGTGGGGGTGCGTGTGGGTGGGTGCGCGCGTGTGCGTGTGTGATACATTTCAATGAACATGTTCTGTGAGAATGGCCTGCACTAACTGATGTGTTACGAGGTACCACATTGGTGATGAATACTATATAGTATAGTGCTGCTATGAAATACTACCTATATAGCCTTGTTTGTTAGTTTTTATTTTTAATTTGTATAATACGAATGATCTAATGCCAACCTTTATAGACACGTCATTCAAAATACAATATATCTATTTGCGCGTTCTATTATATTATTGGTAAAACCGCTAACGCGAATCTATTGACCAAAAAACCGTAGATATACATGCACATTCTTTGTTCCTGCTGAAGACAACAATCCATTTCGCAGTCAGTAAATTGTAGGCATCATCGACCAGCGTCAAAAAGCATGTGCCATGCGTGAATAACTGTTCTTCGGGACCTCCTAGATCTATATTCCAATGATATAATCAGTCTTCAAACGACACGAACAACACCTGCGCACGACCAAGTTAGTAGGCCTACCACAGTTGAACAAACGACAATTCTCCTGGAAATCAAGTTTAAAAGCCACATGCCGGCCTTCAAATACACCTGTGACTCGCCGAATTAAATGCCCCTTTCTTGTCAATACGTGCAGCCGGCGACGCTTTTAAGCGCAGCCGCTCCGCATGTTTTGACATTCCCTTGATTATTTTCCCGGGATATTTGACCCGTAATGAAAAGTGTTGAGTCAACAGCATCTCAAATAATAGCGCTCGAGCCCACTTTGCGGCGAATCGACCTGCTTGCCGTAAGTTTGCGAACACAGCTTCCGGTTGGTCGGTGACGTGACAGTTCGCCTCAAAACGTCGATAACTCGTCAATACAGTCGCGATCCGAATACACTCTACTACAGTGCACACACTTGTTCACCGGTTGTGTTCATCAAAATTATAATTGATTTTGAAAATAGCTCACTCTACCTGTTGCGCTGCGCATGCGTGATGGTAACACATGTTGTGGGCTCGGCCCATCTATATAAGGCGCCTGGGGTTTTTTTATTCACTGCATCATCAACTGTCTGAGGAGAACCATTTGGCATTTAAACGGAGTCATAGCGTTTTATCATACTTGAAGCTCGAAGAATTTTGGATTACAAATTATACTAATCTGACTCGTTATAACAATTGCTTTGGTCTGCAGTGTTCGTGATGGTTTACTTCGGAGTTGCATCAGCTGTTACACCGAACTCATACACTAAAAAGGTAATTGTGTGAGTTTCCTTGTTCATTTTAAATTATAAGTATTTTGTAAGAAACGAAAAAGAAGGGGTGTGGCTTTGTGACGTTGTGTTACAACCTTATAACTGACCAGGAGGGATTCGCCTAGAAAAGATGTAAAGCCCCAGTCTGCCAGTCACGAATGTCCATCACGGGATTTCGACTGTGCCGATAGACGAAAAACACGCGGAGAATGGTGATTTTACAGTTTAAACCAACATTTGTCGGCGAGAAAAAGTGACAATTAAGAATGGCTCAACTGATTTGACTTGTATAGTCGGGACTGTCTAACTATATCTTTAACTGGAAAATAGTAATGCATATGCTGATGTCGTGTGGCAGTCGTGATTGACATGCATTTATACAAGCGCTTGTCCAACCTTTTGAGTTCGAATGTTTCCGTCAAACATTAAAATGTAGTATTCAAATCTTCGGTGTCTAGTTTCACTGACGTTCTCGGTGTGAGAGATCAACAGCTAGTAATTGCACAAGGTATGTTCATTTAATATAACAGCAGTTGTTTTGGTTATTCACGCGAAATATATATACCTACCATGACTATTCAAATTTTATTATTTAGAATTGTGCTTCTACGCAGAAGCAATGAGACCAGTTCAGGCCATGAGTCAGTTAATCACCCAAGAGGACAGTGGATGCATGTAAGACAAACATACTCGACATTAACTTGTTGCATAATGCCACAGACTGTATACACTGCCGATAGAGATCTTGTGACAAATACAAGTCATGGACTTTGATAAAAACAAAAATTATTGGTGCTATGGGTTGTAAACAGTTGTATCTTATATAGTTATTGGGATGCAATAGTAGGTTGGCTTTACCATATATATAACTCTCGTCTCTCCCGTATAGTCAGTACAGTACCCGGGCACGCGCCGCCCCCGGCTAGGCCCGGCTCATCAATCAGGAGACAGATCAATGCCGGGCCACATCTGCTGCCGCACGCCGCTCAAATCAATAGTTTAATGCACCAGGTTCCCTGTTATATAGCCGCTGATGCTGCCGGCTTTGTCAATGCATCAGATACTGTGGTGTGGGATACTTTGTTCGTGACCTTTCAAATATTTAAAAACAAAAATTGGGTAGTAGCAATCGTTGTGATTTACTTATTGTTGATGTTTTAGAAGTCCGTGTGACACGGGAATCATTTCCCACCGTATCTGTTGTTGCGCAATCTGTTTATAACTTACCCCGCTACACCCGTAATAATTTAGATCAGACCACAGTGCAATTACAGTTAATTACTAGTATGACATTTGTCATGTGTTTTTTTTTTTTCTTTTTATTAGCTTGCATATGAAGCAGCTCAGATATAAAGTTCACCGTAATTGTGCAAAATTAATATAAACCAATGTGCAAGCATATTCGATTAGATAAACTGCACATAAACTAAGTTAGCATATATATTTCTAAAGATGACAGAGTCGACAGGAAAAAAGTAGGCTATGCCAATATCCCCTGTTCGCTGATGATATTGAAAGAAAAAAAGGAACAGATTCTACTTGTTCGCTAATGTGCGAGGAATTAGTACTGTAACAGTACAATTTTCAATAGAAGCCATTTTTTCTTTACAGCTGTTGTTATTATTGGAATATCAGGTACATCTGTGACACATCGGCGGTAGCACTTAATGAATGTAATGATTTCAAAGACGCTCAAACACAATTTACGCTATTGACGTGGTAGGTGAGAACCGTAAGACGCGCACCTGCACGTGGCGGCGGCGGCGGCCTCAGATGCGCCATGTGCCGCTAATAGACAGTGCCGCCGCCGCCGCCGTCACCCCAACATGCACCTTGGTGTCGCAAACACGCGCAGGCGCTCGCGCAGATAGATAACGGGAACCTGTACAGTTGTGGTCGTTTACAGGGAATACTTTGTTCAGATGAGGAGCTAGGAATGTAACAGCACCGGGCTGTAGTAGTTGGTTTGTAGGTACAGGGTAAATACTACTTTAATTTCCTCTCTACTGCTAAAAACTCATGAAGACCGTAGATCTATATGTCGGGATCAGTGCGTGTCCACTACGTTGATAGTACGACAAAGGTACTTTTTTAGGCAGTGCGGAGACAGTAGCAAGAGTTTGACATGTTAAATTTCCATTGCTACCAAGTCAGCCGTAGGCGGAATGTGGGTAGGCTGTACGGAGATTACTTGCCGTGGAAACCGCACCCACGGAAAAGACAGTTCTGTCAAAATGTCCTCACTCGGTTGTGCTACGAGTTTAAGTTTTTATTTAAGGAGCGGATACCCTCGATCACGAAAGCCCATGCCCACTATCATTAGTGTAAATTTCTTTGTATCGAGATACTTGTTTAGAAAACAGAACTCATCACATATATAGATCCAGAATTTTAAAAGGAAGAGTCGCTGCGCTGATGCAACAGTAGGGACCAACAACGTAAACAACAAAATAGGTTTCAGGACAATGGAAAAAGGCATGTGCTGAGTAAGCTTGGGGCAAGCTAGTTCCACTTTTCACCGTCGTTCACTAGATTAAAAAAATGCCCGTAAAGTATCTGTATTCATATTCAGTGCAGGTTCAGTTATGAACGAAGACACATTTCAAAATGATGAATAAGTGAGCACTAAATCATTAATTCAATCAATAAGTATTCTCACTGAGGCTCAATGAAAACTATTGAATTCCAATAACTTGAAGCATGGATAATTCATTTCAAAACTTGTTTTAATTTTAAGCATTCTTTACAAGGTTAGTATCACCAGTTTGTGTGCAATCTGATATTCATATACTAAATATGACTTGTTTGCTCTGAATTGAAACACAGATTGACGTATGAAGCGCTTATGAATTATAACCAACTATTAATGGTTCAAGGCATACATGTAGGACAACATTGCATAGATCAACATTTCCAGCAGGGAGTCTCTGGAATATGTGCTGTGCCCGACTGTAAGGCTGGCGGAGGCCCCTGGACCGTGTCACCTATCACTGCCGGATGAAAGCCCAACATGGTCGTTATGAGCAATGAGATCGGTGGGACTTTCGTTCGTTTGAGATTAGTGGCGGTTTGCTGCAAAGGGTGCTTTCCGTGAAAATAGGATTGCAATTATAAACTTTACGACTTTGGCAATATCCATTGAGATCTACAATGCGAGATAACCGCATGGCCTGAGTTGGAGACCACTGTCCTGACGTCGTCATTATGAGAAACTATATTATATCCCTGGACGGAGCGCGTTGTGGTGGACAGTCAGAGATTTACTGAGCTTCATTGCGTTGTGTACATACGCTGTGTAAAGCGCCCAAAATTAATGTTGAATGTCTGGATCATTTCATTGGACACCCCACCCGCCAGCTGGAGAGGTATATCACATGTCTTGTTCATGATATAAATAATACTAAATTGAATAAAGCATAGCCTATACGTGTTAATGAAAATATAAAACTATGAAAATTGAACAGCCGCAAGTAATAGGAGACATTCTTTCTGTGTTATGTTCTTTTATATTTTTCTTTAAATTGTGTTACTAACCGTATCCTAGCTGCAAATATGTTAAGGCCCTTGTAATATAACAATAACAGCAGAAATGATCCATCTCAAACCTGTATTTGCCAGGAGGATACACGACTCATCCACTCAGCTATAGAGGCGCCACGAGGAGCCGTCCAAATGTTATCATGTCTCAGACCCACGAGTGATGTATATCTTCATCAAAGAAGCCATCATTGATATGATGTGTCATCTCACAGCTCACGATGAGCAGAAGCTAAAGCTTTCTTTCATTGTGGGCTAAAAGCCTACTCCATCATGTAAATTGTCAACTGAAACCACGTATACTGTAAACTGAAACTAGAACATGGATATGTTTTCATATTGTTACTTGCTCTGCTAAAAGTGGAACATTTATGCATGGGGGGTACCAACGGTTTGTGAAAAATGCTTCTATATAAGAACCACACGCATGCCATGTTCCTTCATACGGTATAGATAGTCACATAGCATAAGAAACCTAATGCTGTTTATCGTTATAGCACAATCAAATTAATGGATCGTGATGGAACGGAGACTGCTGCTAATTCTATCTTCAGTCATAGCAGCCAGCTGTTGCCCAATATTAAACATACGTGTAAATGAAAATCATTATTGGAGAAGCTGTAAGAAACACACCCTTGCTCTATTTGAGCATAATTTGGCCAATATGTGTCCGTGCATTGTAATGAGTTTGCACTACCGCCATCGTCGCCGTGACGAGGCCTCCTATTGCGCTCACGACGATGCTCAGACTCACGGACTTGGGACTCACTTTGTAACGCGTGTGAGCAGACAGAAAATCTACAAACTGATTGTTCGTGTTAAAGCATTGAAGGCAACTTATAATGACAGAAGGCATGAACCATGATAAAAGTTTGTTGTTGTTTTTTATCCATCTAACAATGATGCTCCTTACCCCATACCCGCGCTTCCATCTGTATTGACCTTTCACCATCCTTCCTTTTTTTTTTAGTATTGTAGACATAAAACTGCACTGTCTATATTTTCTTTCACCACCAGCAATCACATGCACGTACCAATGAAATGCGAGCTTCCTGCTTCCGTGCTTTGCTCGGCCCGATGATTCTCCACACCCACACCACCTCAACGACAGTGAAGGGTGACAATAATTGAAATAAACTCATCTGGGACTACAGGCGTTCATTTAACTAGAAGAAATCGGTTCTCAGACAATATAAATCTATTGTTATGGGTACTTGAGTGTGTACAGAAGTAGAGCAGTGACCTGATTTGTGTACACGATGGCTGCTCACGTTTATATACATGCGGCGATTTACACGGAGGTGAGTATGTGTATCGGGGGGAGGGGGACGCAGTTTATGCGTTTGCCCGCAACAGCTGTCGTCTGAATGCTTTTTCACGCCGCCGCCCGAATGATCAGCCGCACATCCTCGCACCGCCGCTTTCCACACTAAACCACCCATAAAACGTGACAAGGCAAGAAAACAGCGGATAGAACTAGGTTAAGTGCACGTCTTGGCAGCAAAATGAGAAGTCTGAAAGCAGGGACGGAACAAAAACCCTCTCAGCCAATAGAATACGTTTTGTACGTCTACTTGTTTACATTGTCTGTAAATGAATTAGTTTTGACGTGTAATTTTCCCGTGACATATTAAGATTTCCGCCTAAGCACCGGGAGGACATTCTAGCAGCCCACGCACCACACTAACAGGTTCTTAGCATTTTCACGATTACATTGAGCTCAACTTTTCTTATACTGTAAGAACACGTGATTGGTGGCTTTAGTTGACAGTGTAGATCACTTTTATATGCACGGATATTTGCAAAGTTTATGGATATGTTTCATAGGATGCATGATGAAATAAATTTCCTTGTCTGTTACCCAAATAAAGAAAAGGGATTGTCCGTGATTTATCGCACAAAATAGGCTCAGTCGAAACGTTTCTACTTGATCAATACCAGTTAAAATGTCTTGTGTCTTGAGCACCCCATCCAGGCACCAACATATTTGTTTATTGTACACATAACTAATTTAATTGTATAATCAGAGCAGCTATGTATTTACATGTGTCTGTGTACGCACAGCAGCAGATGCTATAATCAAAATAATCAAGGAGTGTGTTTCAGACTTTCAGACGATAAATAATAAGTGTTGGCAATGTCAATAATGAGCAGAAATTAGATCAGCAAAGAGGAAATCCATGGTGGCTTACTTACAGACTTTTATGTTTAAGAGCCTCATGGTCGGAATTTCCCGGAAGGTCATGTTGACCGTCTCCTGCACAACAGATTTACGCGTCTCATTATAGATGTTTATTGCTGGTCCACTGTATAAAGTATTTCCGGGTGTGCGCGTCATGACGTCATGACAAGAATAAAAGTGGCGTTAGCATTGTTGGCCACCGTGACTAATGTACCATTTAGGTTTGATGGATCATGGTTTATTTTATTGCATAAACACAATATAGCATTTATTTTGTCCTGTCTCGTGCATTAGCCTTAATGTCAGAAATTTAGCCAATGAAGTTATTGACGGCTGCACAAAAGATTTCTCATAACGTAAGACTAATAAATGAATGTCCATGATATACCACTGTATTTTACACTTGTCCAGCATGGCCCTTTTGTTGATATGGATCGTTTAAAATAGAACGAATATGAAAGAATCTCTTTGTATCTGGTACGCAGCGTTTGGTCTCTCTCTCTTTATCTATCTTTATAAAGTGTCCCCGTGAATTAACAGTGAAACAGGTAATTAAACCCTCATCATTTTCTGTGTGTCTCTCTCTCTTGGATGCACCAACAATTTTTACTGTACTTCATTCATGTGGCATCAACCTCGTTATGCAATGTCATCATACATGGTTTGAAAGCTGAGATTATAAGGTTTCTATTGATATATGATGTTATCCCCCCCCCCCCATTTCCCCCTTTGAGTGAACCTATATCATGAACATTCAGCCCCACCCCCACCCCCACCCCGCCCCAGCCCCTTTCAAGCCTCTATCTAGTACTCAAACGAGAACAATTGTGAAGCTCGTGCTATATTTGGTTGCTCGTGGACAAACTGGAGCACGTTGATAATTATTCTTGGGGACCATTCAGTACTTATAACAGGGTAGGGTAGGAGGATTTTAGGGCGGGTCATGAACTTTTGTCACAATGTTTGGAGGGGGGCTATCAATTTTTTACACACTTTTGAGGGGGGTGGGCTATCAATTTTCTCACATAAAATTTACCCCTATTTTTTTTAGAGATTATGTACTAGAATTTACTGTTTTTATATTATGGATATCCATCAAATACGATTTTAGTTAACTGACAATGATAACGTTAACTGTTAGGGGCGGGGGGGGGGCGATCATGAATTTTTGTCACATGAAATTGAGGTAGGGTTACGAATATTTTCACAGAAGTTTGAGGAGGGGGCTATTAATTTTTTCTCAGCAATTTTGGAAAATCCTCCTACCCTCTACCCTACCCTGTCATAAATAATGAATGGTCCCTTAGCAGGAGTTTATGTTATCACATGTCCATTATGTGCATTAGACGCTGTTATGCTCAAAAAGCTAATCACGTGGCTGTTTCCATCAACCTACCATATTTGTCAACGACTAGTTACCATGGATTGTTAACACATATCACTTTATATAATATCGGGCCTTGGCACATGGCCCTCTATGTTCTTCCCATGTGCAACCTAGAAACTAGCCAATCGGCGCAAATCTCGGGCTAGTTTGGATAAACATTTGACCTATCATTATCACATAATGTACTATGCATATTCTGACATAATTGTGGAAATGCCAAGTAAGCAAATTTTGGGCAATAGAGTGATAACTGATATTCTGGGTGACTTAAGTAGTCCGCTCACTACACTCATCTCGTTCATCAATTTAAATGTCCTTAAGTTCGCAACTCGCTATTACTGACCCATACATACTTCTAACATTCGCAAGTGAAAACGAAGTGCCAAGTGAAAGTGGTGTGCCTGCATAAATTCTGCACACATAAAGTAATGTATTTTACACATTACACTGGAGCTTGTAACAGTTGTATTGTGCAATATACCGTGCGATCTACTTAGTACGAAAGCGCCACCAGCAGTACGAGATGATATGTGGTCATCTAAATTCTGCCGACAAAAGGTGACCCTGAGTTGTATAGTCTGAATCGTGGACAGGGGCATTCACTTAGACATTACTGATATTAATAGCAGAGTCCAATGGTGGGTGTTTACACGGCAAATACGACTATCATCAATTGTCCGAGATCTTGTGTAGGCGCGCTTATGATGATCATTATGACGGTGATGCAACGCAAACCCCTTCATTGGGTCGGTGATATTTCGTGAATGTTTTCTACCAGTGATGCTCAATTGGCTGCTGTGAAGAAGCCACGCGGAAAATGTCAATGTGACACAGACTAAGTGCCACATGGTGGGTTACTAACGTTCGGAGGCGGCAACACTATAGCGTATACACACGCCTACATGTACGTACATTCTTTTTTACACCTTTCCCTGGTCATTCGATAGTTTGTTTGTTTTTGACACACCAAGACCTCTTCAGCTTGTATTGGTCGTTGGAAGATTTGAAATCAATTTAATATCACAAAAATTGTGAATGTCGAGAATACCTACGTTCCTCTTGAGCCTGTTTTCTTGTAACGTTCAGTGTTACACTGGCAGATCCAGGATTTTGGAAAATATGGGTTGGTTTGGGTTTGGTTTTTTTGTTTTTTGTTTTTTTAGTGTGTGTGTGTGTGTGTGTGTGTGTGTGTGTGTGTGTGTGTGTGTGTGTGTGTGTGTGTGTGTGTGTGTGTGTGTGTGTGTGTGTGTGTGTGTGTGTGTGTGTGTGTGTGTGTGTGTGTGTGTGTGTGTGTGTGTGTGTGTGTGTGTGTGTGTGTGTGTGTGTGTGTTTCTTTGGGGGTTAAGGGGTCGGTTGGGGCGTGCGCACTTAAGAGATGTCATGGTAGGTTAAGCACGGTCGATAGCGGACGTGGGGAAAAATGCGCCCCCCCACACACACACACACAACTCCCCATCCGCTGGATCTGCCCTATGTCTATGTTATATGTTCTCGGTTGATGTAAAGTGAAACCTGAGAGCTAAACAGTTTTTTCTACAATGTTGGTCAATGCACGTCTTATAGGACTTTTATCTGTCTCCACTCTATAAGCGTGATTAACTACGAGCTCCTTCACCCTGTCCCTGATACCAGATTTGAAACAAAGCTCTGCAAATGCGTTCTTGATAACGGTGTCCTTAGTACAGGACATCTTAGGCGCACTGGGATATTTCTATATTGTATAAAGCATGTTCTTTAGTATATGTATAGTGTTCGAACAAACCTTTATTTCATCAAACACGCCACTAATATACGGGATACCAGGTTATAGGTAATCAATCTTCTACTTTGAGAAAAAAATGCACGTGGAAAATCGTGTGAACGCATAAAAGCACTTGAACTATTAGATAATATAACTCTGTCAGACCTAACAGCCAAATAAAGTGAAGATTCTCTAATTGTTTGATTAATATGATAAAAAAACTCAATCCAATCGCCTGTTTTGTCGCCATATTCCTCTGGAGAGGGAGAACGCAATAAAACTATACAGGAAAAATGAGTGGGCGAGTGGTGATCCAATTAGTGCAAATGAGCGGCCGGTAAAACACGGATACGCACGCACGCACACACGCACGCACACGCACACACACACACACACACACACACACACACACACACACACACACACACACACACACACACACACACACACACACACACACACACACACACACACACACACACACACACACACACACACACACAGCAACTTGCGCGTCACCTATTTCATACAGGGACATATATGTATAGTCTATTATCTTTTTATTAAAAAAAATAGATACATGCATGATTGGTTTGAATGTTGAGATCATGTTCAAATGTTTGTCAACCCAGTCTTTCAGCCTGCGGAATTGAATAGCTTTTTTACCGCAACCATCTTAACATATACAAAAGTCCGTATTTGCTGTGACTACCTTACATATAAAAACAACGTGCAATTGGGTTTGGCTTGTTATTCCCATGTCACTGTATTAGGACAAAACCCGTAGGACCTGTTTATGTTTTATGAAAAATACTAAGATTAACACAGCGCATGCACACGTGTTTGCGGGTTGTGGTGCCCTCTTGGCAATCCATTGAATTCAATTCATTTTTAGGATATATTTCATCAGGGTTTCATTTGTACTCGCTATCCCCTAATAACGAGTTCTTTCTTGCCTTATTTACCTTTCCTGGAATACGTAATTCCTTGTATTAGACAAGTCCCCCGGGCGATGGAACATTTGCTCTGTAATCACATGTGACGGGCAAATCTCAAATTACTTTGCGAATTTTACTTTTCAGGCAAATTATTACAATGATGCAGTGTTTTTTATGGTTCTCTTTCACATCTGAATGCCTTTTGTTTTAATACTTTAACGTGTTTTCCTCTTTCTTTTGCGAATGTGAGACGATCAAATTCGCTGAATGACTGTTTATGGACTTTACATATGCAGATTTTAGGCGAGGGGAGACCTAGATAGATAATTCCATGTATCTTCGGATGAAGAATCATGAAGACAATTTAATGTATCATCGAACTAATCCTAATAGTACCAAAAATATGTTGTTGTTTTTTTCATCCTTCAATATCATTAAACCAATTAATGAATTTAAGACAAAAAATACGGAATTTACATATAGTTCATACATGTTAATCAACACCACATACACACAGATTTTTAAAAAAAATAGATCATGATAACCTGAGAAAGAGTAAAAGCAATTGCCATTACCTCTTAAAGCGTGTTCAGTCAAATGGCCTGATAGCAATAGTTCAAATAAGCAATGTCAGATGGCATGAAAAATAATCAATTTTGCACAGCTATTTCAACATATGTCTCCGCGAATGAATTTTACATTTCATATGGATTGAGCAGAATTTCGGTTCATAGATAATAAGCAAACATAACACGCTAAAAGTGACGTCTGCTGATGCCACGTGACAGGAGGTTGGGGCACACCAAGTACATTTGTATGTGGGCTTTGAAGCCAAGTCAGCATGCGGTTGACAGACCCACACCACACACAACCCTACCCATAATACGCCTTGGATATGTCCAAAATAGTCGACGTTTTTTATGTGAAACATTGTAAGTAGGGACAATGCATCCATTCAAATTATATGTAAACATTTTTTTCTAAATTGAACTATTTATCGTTAATATGAGGTAAAAAATACTCCTATGTTACTTATATGCGTGTCTCTCAATTTTATAGATGGAATGGTTTGACATGTCTATTAAGGATGAAGCATGAACATATTTTAAGAATGTATGCGCCAATAAAAAAAAGCAAACCCTAACACTGCAACATTGTTATAGCATTCTATTTTTCTAGTATTTATACATTATTATCAATATTCATCCAGTCGACGCCATTATTTTCACTAAACATTAAAACAAAAGAAAACAATAAATACGTGGACAGAATAATAATTTCTGGAATGTTAGAAGTCAGCGCACTCCACAGCCACAGAACACTCAGGTCTTATCCCCTCTCACAAACAGTTTTTTCACGTGATCCCTAAACTGCTGATTGGTGAACGAGTATATCAGTGGGTTGACCACGCTGCTCAGGAAAAAGGTCAGTCTGATGGTGACCACATTGTCCACCAGGCGCAGCTTCATGGACAAGAACGGGATCCACGTGACGATGAAGGCCACGGTGACGAGCAGCAGGATCTTGGCGGCGCGTTTGTGTGAGATGTCCTTGCGGCTCATCTTCACGCGGCGAGCCGCCCCCGCGTCCCCGTCACCGTCCGCCGCCCCCGCCACGGGCCCAACTTGGTTAAACGCGCTGGGCGGCCCAGTGACGCTCAGCTGGCGGGCCGGCGGCGGCGCCAGCGAGCTCCCCCCACCGCCTCCTGCAGTACCATTGTGCACTGCTCCAGTACAGTTGTCTACTGCTGCAGTATCCATGTCCGTCTGTTCCGCCGCCGCGGCTCCCGCCACGCTGGTGTCCCCGCGGCCGCCGCCGCCTCCCCCAGCCACGCTGCACGTGACGGCGGCGGCGGCCGCCAGCTTCTTGACGCGCTGGTCGTAGCGCTTGTGCAGCACGACGAACACGTTGGTGTAGAGCACGACCACGGTGGGCACGAGCAGGAAGTACACCATGCCCAGCGTGCCCGAGTAGAAGAAGATGGCGCGCGGCGACATGACGCGCACGTCCTCGCCGTCCTCGTTACAGATGCCCGTGAAGCACACGGTGGTGGCGTTGTACGGCGGAGACACCACCGTCACGTAGTGACCTGCAACACACAGAGGCAGTGGTGAGACTTCATAGTGCATGCAACTAACGATCACTGGCTAGTGATAGATTACACTTGAAGATGCAGATTGTTTTTGGTGGACTTGACCTGAGAATTGCTTACTGAGATCTACATTAGACCTCCCCCCATCCCACCCCGCTATTTATTTTCAGAGATACTGAACAATCGATTCTACTCTCACTGTTCTGCCAAGCAAGCTCCTATACCACAGTATTAACATAGCTGAAGAGACATATTCCATTTGACTATATCACTATAGTGCAAACTTGGGGAAAATATATATATAGGCCTATACAGTTATTCATACTAAACAACCATAGGCATGTCCAGGGGAGCGGGCGTGCCCTTCCACCCGTTTCCCACCAAAATACTTAATTTCATAGGGTTTTTTTTTACACGCCCGCCGTAGATCGCGAGTACAAAACCCATGAAATCCCTTAAGTGTGCCCCCCTCCACCTTTTCCAAAACCTGGATCTGCCATTGAAAGCTCACTAGCCATCACCAAGCCTTACCCGCGATGAGGCCGGCGGTGACGGCGAAGGCGGCGCTGACAGCGCCCAGCCCGCCGATGACGCGCTTGGCCTTGTGCGCCGTGAGCACGAAGCTGAGCGGGCGGCACACGGCGAAGTAGCGCTCGAAGGCGACGGCGATGAGCAGGAAGAGCGAGTACATGACGGAGCAGTAGGTGAGGCCCTCGAACAGCTTGCACGCTGCCTCGCTCACCAGCGCGTGGTACGTCACCAGCCTGCGGCGGCAGAAGAACAGCTGATTGGTGCACTGCTAATGTTTGAGTGCGTAGTTCACCATGTATACATGTTCAGAATGGACCTCAACGTTAAGGTTATTATTCTATTAATGTTGCTAATGTTGCTAACAAGAAGTGCACGCACCAATAGATAATCTAAAAACGTATCTATTTTCCAATGCCCCCCCCCCCCCACACACACACAAGTTGTGACAAAACACACACGCACGCACGCACGCACGCACGCACGCACACACACACACAAAGCCCAAAAAACAAACACACTTAGTTATACACCATTCAATACACAATACAATAAAAAGATGATTGTAATTATACAAGTACAACACCATACATCACGCCGTCATCACGTGGTGTATTCAGCCCGTCGGCACTTACCTGTAGGGGATGACAACGCTGCAGACGACGATGTCGGTGGCCGCCATGCCGAGGATGAAGAGCTGCGTGGCCTGCGCTGACGGGTGGCGCGCGCACACCACGATCACCACCAGGTTACCCGCCACGCCAACCGCCGCCGCTACAGGGGAAGAACAACAGTACAACCTCAAATCAAGACCGCCTCTATGAATCACGGGGACCACGTCTATATACCCTTGGTGAGCACCTCTATGAAAGACTGGGGCCACCTCTATAATCCATAGGGGTCACTTTCATAGAATACTGGGGTCCACCTCTATAAACCATAGGGGGCCCACCATTATAAACCATGAGGGGCACATTTTTAAATCATAGGGGGCCACCTCTATAAACCACGGGGCCACCTCTATGAACCACGGGGACCATCTCTATAAACCAGGAAATGGTCGCCATACAGACCTCTGTATTGTGGCCACTCGACCCAGTCCCTCCAAATGCGCTTTCTATTTGAAAACGGCATGTATTGGTATACACATGTGTACCTAAATTTATATTTTGCAAACGTTTGGCACCATATACGACAAATACACACATAAAAACATAAAAACAAGATGTCTGACTTCATTTACTTTTCAAAGGAATGTGGTTGGGAAACTAATGTTATAATGATTTTTCTTACAGAACTAGCTCACGTAGTTGACATTTTGCAAAATTGTGTCATGTTTGGGGAAATGTCTACATTTTCATTGATAAATGCGATATGGATAGTGACCAAATGTCGCCAACTGAAACCATCGTGAGGTGGATCGTCCGTAACAGGATCGGCGAATATACTTTGATTCAATTATCCTGTGACAAACACTGGTGATAATGTGCCTACGATGTCGCCACTTCTGCATACTAATAACAGCTCATGTGCTGGATTTTTATTTTTATAAGCGCCCCTTTGCGCATGCCTGCACTAATCTAGTCACATAGAGAATGGATTAAAAGTCACTGTCTTGTGAGCAAACCACATAATAGAAATTCCAGATTTTCGCAGGTGGTCCGGGGTGGGTGGGGGTGTTGGTCAACGTCATGTAGGCCCTATTAATTTCATGTATACGTGGGAAAGCTCAAGATCCAAACTCAATGAAATAACATTATTGTGGGAGAAAATGTGGACAACCCCAAGCTGGCACAGGATCTGCCAGTACGTAGGCCCTAATTGATAACATGGCGCATATATTGAACATTGTTATATCATGCGTTGACTGACCAATGGTGAGCATGCACGTCATGACGGTGACGTCAGTGGAGCGCGCCACGGCGTAGAAGGCGACGTGCGCGGCGTGGACGTCATCGCTGGCGGCGCACACCGTGTGGTTGGTGGGGAACAGCACCATCGCCCGGGGGTCGTCTGCGGCCGGCCGCCGCAGTCACGTGGCCATTGCTGGTCGTCTGTCTGTGGGCTGTGGGTTCTGGTTTGATAGTTTGATAGTTTGAACGTGCTTGTTTTATGTTCAACACATACGTAGATTGTTCTCTTTATCCTTAATTATGGTTGTAATGGTGTTGGCTGTTTTTTTTTTCATTGCTATCATGTTATCCTGAAGATAGAGGTGGCTGAAGATCTGTTAAGTCCAAATGCTGATATGTCATCGTCTCTCAGAACTTATGTGCAACTTCGGGCGAACCAATTGTGTCTATCTGTTGATATCATGTCATTGATGAATTGCACCACTATATCGAATACTGATTCATTAAGATTAGATCACACGACCAATTGTAATGATGATTTTTGTTATCAATATGAATCATATTTCTAATCATAAATTGCCATCCATACCCTAATACATTTTGTACATTTCACTTACAAGTTTTTCTTCACCAAAGCACCGCCATGCAATATTGCTTAAAATCCAATTAAACGTCGCTCAACTGCATGCACCGATTCGAAATGGCAGTTACACCAATTGTTCCATCTAACTACATCTCCTTGCTGCCCTATTTAGAGGAGCAAAAATACCTCTTTCGATTTGTGGCGAGTCTGTGACGTCACGAACTGAGCTCGTTCCTCCAAAAGGCCAATCAGCTCATCCGTCATTTAGCTGCTGATGTCTCCATGCGCGCCTCGTTACAATGCTGTTCATGAAGTGTCGTCTCATACACCTCTTACCCAACAACACGCGTGTGTTCTGGTGTTAACCTTTTCAGTGGGGTATGAGACCCTTTCTGAAAACATGACAAAACATCTGTACTTTCACTTACATGCTCATAGATCTGCTCGTTGCTTTATTAGTAGACATGCCTCATATAAACCCACAGAGAGACCCCATTTCAAACCCCTTTACATTGAGCTACCTATCTTTAGCATGCTTTTACTCTAGTTTTTCTTTTTCCCTTTGAACATCTCTGTGGCCTAAAATGTATACCATCTATTGTAGCTCTAAAAGCCCAACATGACGGAATTCTATGACAAGAACTCAAAAGATTAAAGACACAAAATTCTCTGTGTGTGTGAAGGGCTTCATCTGGGGAAACCGTATTGTGCAGTTTCGTTCAATATAACACCACTTTTAAATGTCATATATTGTATGGTAAGACTAAATTTGTCTTTAGAGGTGGGCTTTTTGCAATGATGCCGTTACGTAATTGACGTATATATAGGGTACCCTATATACGTGTATTTTTCGTTTCGAATCACGCCATCCCTATTTTTAACATAACCACTCTTACCCCCAAATACGTTGGAATGGTTGCAATCAAAATTCAGTAAATTTTTGGTTGCTTTGAACTATTAAACAATCTATTCTCTTTTTTTGACCAATTGTACAGAACCAAGCACTGCGGAGTGGCATGTCTTGTTGCTCATTCAGTGACACTGCGTATGATTTCAGTACAGCAAACGATTACACACAAGCAACATGCAAAAGCGTTGGAATCTGGCACCCCACGTGAGATATTTTCCCTGTCTCAAGGAAAGCAGGATAACGTAAATAGAGATAATCAAACATGTCTGTGTGACTAAGTAAATAGAAGCAGTCATATCAAAGTGTGGATTATCTATCCATTGATAAATTAGCCAAATCTTCATCCCATAACTTTTCAACGACGCCACATACCATGTGAGGTTACTCATAATATAGGTCAAATCACACAGGAGTAATTTATTCCGCTTTATTTCAAACGACGTTCCTATATCCAAACTAGCAGATTTTTCAGCCGACCACCCGAATTTACGCCAACGTGGACCTGTTTCTGGCAGCAGCAGCAACGATTGGCGCGCACTTGGCACAGCCACATCCGCCTTGTTGACGCTCACCGTCAGCACCGTCCAAATAAACGTGTAAATAGTGCAATCCACGGCATAAAACGCAGCAGGGTGCGAGGTTACCAAACATATTTGATAAAGCGTGAAATCCTCACAAACAAGACGAGAAGCAACCAATTACAAACACCTGCATACGATAAGATAGAGAGAGATTGAGTACAACCAAACACTAGATCACACCTGTGGGTATATATCCTGGATTTTGCCCAACACAGAATTTTACGGATCCTTAGCATTCTTTTCCGCTTAAACTTGTGACCGGCGCCTCGTAGACAGGAAAGCCTGGAACCAGCGAGATGTGTGCGGCTCTGTAGACTCAGTCAATCAGTGGAATATGATGAACGCCGCTCATTTGAGCGTGTATGCTGCTAGCCATTAGCAACAATACCTACGGGTCAGTATTACGTTCCCAGTGGGCACACCCTTCACCAGAAATGACACAGGGGGCGAGTACAAACCCAAAGCAATAAATTATGACGAGCAAATCCGACATTAATTAATCATATTTCACTACATTGGTAAATCATAGACTGCATGTGTCACATGTCAACCTTTCTCACTATAGAAGTGCTCAGTTTCTTCTTGACCGTGAATTCGAAATGAAGATTCTTTTACGAGCGACTTATTTTCGCCAGCCTACATGGCTGCACATCATTTCTCGACATGCAAATTTTTTGCTTTCTTTGAATAGCTATAATTATACTCCTAATGAGCCAAATTGGTGATCATTCACCCGAGTGTATGCAGCAGTTTCGTCTATCCGGTGTGTAACTGTGCTAATTGTGCCCTATTTATGGCCCATACCCAGGGTGAAGTGTAACGCACAGTTTAGTTTTATGATTTACGAGTTTGCTGAGCCTAAACACAGCATCATTCAACCTGCTTAAAACGTAATGCTGGGGCTAAATATTTTGACAGACTCTTGTAATATGAATGGAGATTGGAACAATTGTTTTAAGAGAAATATATACAATGTAATTTTGCCAGTATACATGTTACAGGCTAAATACATATCACCGATAATAATAAGAATGCCAAAATATACTTGCAGTTGGATAGGTAGAGTTGTATAAGTAAACCGACCTTACAGGGTATGCCTATTAGGAAAGTAGAACTCCAGGGGAAACTCTAGGATAATGGAATTCGGACCCGTCTGCCTCAAGATAAAAATCCTTCATCTTGGTCTCAGTGCTGCTGCCAAATTCTAACTCGTACCACAACCGTCCACTACACACATTGTCACGCATCGCTGGACAATCTCTGTCCCTCGTGATCACCCATGGCACCTTCACACACCATTAGGTCTACATACAAACTCTGCACCCGTCATTGAAGTGCATAAACGTTTAAATACTCCATACACACCTTCCATTGATGTGATGTATGTGCGTGCGCTCAATCTGAGTATGTCTCTTATAAACCATATACTAATGGCACCGCGTGCCATGTGAGAGCACCTGCCATTGGGTCGGCTTCACATCACGACAGCAGGCACAATTCAACCCTCTTACGGCGTATCTCATAGTCTCACATATGCCTCTAAACATAGCCACTTTTAGTTGTATATACGTCGAGCAAAATACTCGAACATGTACACGCCTCATCGGTTTCACGACTTTATCCTTCACACTGCCTTTACGGTGCGATATGACGATGATGTACCGTACTTGCAACTGCAGCTTTAACTCAATTTTAATTTTGTGCAATGAAAGTTTCTGCCTACAGGTGCATTGATTCCGATTACGCACATCTATAATCCAGTGAGTTTACAGCTGTAAATGATGGCAAGCAACTACTACACTGCAATGAGAAGTCAACAAGATCCTGTATCATAAGTGCTCATAGAAATAAGCTTGCTGATTTTACGTCCCGGAATAATAGCTGTAAATATTAAGTTCTACTCTCACACTAACAGCGTAGATGTTGAGCAAACTCATTTTCTCGGGCGTGCACTGGAGTTGAAAGAAAGAACAGCTGCGATAGAACGTAAGCAGTATAACCTCTTATCTCTATGTTCTAAACGCTAGGGACCCGTGTTACACTTTCATCTCACTAGAACACGTCGTTGAGAGAGAAAATACCCGTCGAATCTTGTTACACAAATAATGCACCAATATTTCATCGGTTGTTGATCAGTGCCAGCCAGATAATCACGGGTCCATCACGGTGGACGAGGCTGCTTGATGCCGACGTGTCAGCGTGAAGGAGACAGCGGCAGATAACAGTTGGCCGCGCCGCCAGCTCGGTGAAAACAATATTGTTTTCCTCCAAAATACCTACTGATTACAGACGACAAAATGCATATTCGCCAATTCGTGTTATGGCTTCACAAAGACAATCGAAGAAAGAACGAGCATATTAAACTGCATTTGGCAATTACAATCTGCTATCGCCTAAGGGAACGATCATAAATAACGATACCGGGGGGGGGTCGTCCATTTTTGGGACTCGAAGAAAAAGTTAACCGACCCCCCACCCCCACCCCCTCCCACCCCATTAACATTTTAAAAAGTTGTGTGATCATTGCATTTCTGTACAATTGCTAATAGAAAATATTTGACAAGGTATACCGTTGTGTGATCAAAAAAAAGTTCAGCGACCCTCCAAAAGGAATAAGAAAAGTTGGACAACCCCCCGACCTTTTTTGGACGACCCCCTGGTATTATTATTTATGATCGTTCCCTAATTCCAATTCGTATACATGTTGCGATTTTTCTTGGTCACGTGACATGCGCATCCGGCAGTCGCTCACCCCCGCCCGGCCCTCGGACGACAGCCTTCATCCCCTGCCGTGGGCAAATACACGGCATGCTCTTAACGGCTCCAATTTCCGCCCATGCTGGGAACCAGCATGTGTTTATTGCTGTATGGTGGTTATGCTAATGTGTACGTGTTTGCTTGTGCGATAATGTACAACGCTGCTTGTACTTGGATGGCAGCAGGACACCCCAAGTGTATTCAGAATATGATGTTTGGTGCTTTTATTGCTGGAATGGCTGGTGCGTCTTCAGATTGTTGTAATCATTCGAATTAATTAACGTGTCTCCAGAGGTATAGTTTTGCCATAATATACCGATATTCTAGTTTGTGAGACATTCGCCCTGATAAACGTGGTTATGATAGTTCTATGATGTTCTCAAATACCTAGATGTCTGGGCATCAAATTTATGTGAACAGGAAAATGTATCAGTTGCAGCAGTATGAACACAGGCTAGAAATAACTTCCACGCGGGCAGATCCAGATTTTCAGAAAAGGGTGGATACGCTATGAAATAAGGTATTTTGGCGCGCTGGGTTTGGTGTGTGTGTGGGTTGGGGGGGGGGGGTAATTTTGCTTAGAGATTATGTGCGCGTATTCAGAAAGGGTCGAAGACTAAAACATCCATCTCTGCTGCTGTTAGAATTATCCAGATTGGAATGAGAATGCTTCCTTGCATTCAATATACCTCGATGATTTTTTATTTTCAATACAAACAAAAATATCTGGTACCCAGAAGCTCCCATGGTAGTTGAAATCCACTTTTTACCAAGCATTGTATCTATTTGTACTTCGAATGGTCTTCTGACGAAATTTCTTTCTCTACCAGCTGTGACGGGGGCTCTGTTTTATTATAACGTCAATGTTGACATCAGGCTAACTGAGACAGCACAAAAAAGCCTAATATTTCTCAACTATCACGCAACTTCATCATGTTCATATGATGACTTAGCATCCTTGGGCCTATGCGAAACTTGTAAGCTGAATTGTTCCCATCGTGAAGTTGATTTAAACACGGTGACAAGCTTTGCTCAATTATGTGCTACGAATCAGTGCCTAAAACTACCACTGTAGCATATACACAATATAAATGGAGATTTTTATTATTATTATTAGTTTTGTCATAGCAAAGATTAATGTTGCAGATGTTGCATAATGCATATACATGTATGTTAAAAAATGTAGTCCTAACTCCATGCAGCAGGGGAAACCACGGCTGGTTTTAATACCAAGTCTAAATTATCAAGCTGTTACACGATATAGTGCCCTCACATGGTACAATGATATGCCATCAAGACTTCGACGTGATCTAAGTGGTAATTTATAATAGAGGAATAAGCACACTGCAAGTCTTTCATCCTTGGCATTTCACCATCTGTAATTAACCTCCTAAGGACTCAATGCCAGAGAGTGCTTGCGGTACGTGGTCATGATTAGAATTATTGCTGTGTAAACATGGACATATTACAATGCACTACACATACGGCCTTTTACAGCCCAAACCGCTTTTGTCCTGATCATTTCAATTCTGTGTCCGCTGTAGTTTACAATGCATGTTTCTAATTGCATGTAATATGAGTATGACTGGCCTGTCAAAACAGCTTCTCCAGTTTTGTGGGTCACCTGTTTGAAAGTCGTAATGCCCTTTTGTAGCATTATGAACCAAAAGTTGTGGCCTTTTATTATGAAATCGTAACTAGTAATGTTCTGATCCATCTTCAGAACTCACAGTTAGTATAAATGTTTAGTCTCTAACAAATTGTGTAGTTAGCATTACAGTCTGTGTGCATCAACTTTTTTTAGAGAATGTCCCCCCACTTTGGGAGCTCAGGTTGTACTTTACATATTGCTCTTACTACCATCTTATGATCGGGGCAGCGTAATTTTTTTATTCTTTTGTATCATAACTTGTTCCGATTGTAATTGAAAATGTTAGCAATTGACACAAAATGGTGTAAATATCATTATTGAACATCAGTCTGTGGAATTTCAGCTCCTAATTATAATTTTAATAGAAAATTCAGGTGCATTTTTTAAATCAGAAAAAATAGAAATTATATAAAAATAATAAATAAAATTACACTAAAAGAAATGTATAATCATAATTGAATTGAAAATTGCAATTGACCTGAAGTCTGACAGCTGATATAATCATTCTCACAATTCACAGCATCATTTATGAAGGGATTCGTAAAACGTCTTTGAGATGACTTTATTAAATCAATTCAATCTTAAAAATATACAATAAAAAACTAATTTGTAGCATTAAAAACTATACAACTAAAAATTACCAATTTTCCTACCATAAAAGGTTTTGAATCCTACAATTCAGTTGTTCATTGAAAATAACCACATAACTCACTAACTAGTAGTGTTTGAGAAATAACATCATAACATTCATTCACAGGCATACATAATCTTGGACAACTTTTTAATATATTCATACTTGATTCACCAACCTGATACAACAGGAAATGGATATTCAAATCTAATGACCAAACAGTAGTAATGGACAAAAATTGTCTTAACCTGATAATCATTAGGCCCAAGCCCGAGACAAAAGCTCTTCACTTTCGACTCAAAATGGTACACCAATATGTACAAAGCATTAGACTGGTTTGAAATCAGTCCCATAAGTACAATTGATCTGTACATGACATTCTCATACAGCAAAACAATTAAAATATCAACAAGTATTAACAAGTATGAAAAAATCTGGACCAAAAATACACCACAGATGGCTCATACCTAACGTATTTTTATAGAATTCTTGCAATTAAAAACAATGTTTTCCAATATTTGAAGAATATAAAATAAAATTATCTTTTCAAGTCTACTACATGCATATATTTAGTTACTATAAGCAAGTAGAAAAATAATCTATATTGTCACTAACTCACATTGATAATAAAAAATATGTAGTTACAAATACAACAAATACCAGCTTACGGTCACTTACAATAAGAAAATAATCCTCATACATTTCTATATATCAATACAAGTCATATCCTTCTAGATAACCCAGCAGATAGATGCTTTATCTATGTTGATCTGTATAAATATGTGGGATGTATATTTAAAAGTATTTAAGACATAACTATTAAATAAAAAAAAAAAATCTTTTCTACTGTCTCCATTGTAGAAGACAGGCATAGTTATTAAGTTACATAATCCTTTCAAATAACGTAATTCACTCTGCGAACAGTGAAGATTTAAATAGTCATCCAATTATGGTAATACTTAATAAAAGCATAAATCAAGGTTTGTTTTTGTAGTTTTTTTATAAGGAACTCTAGGTCTATTTAACATGCTATGCAGGAGTTGAGATTGCACATAAAATATATAGAAACATACATTCTTTGTAAATATGTAAATATGAAAAGCCAGACACGGTTTTTACTTCAATTAGGCATTACCAAGTACATAATATTAGGGAGAAATCTTAGGGTACCTTGAGTACTCGTCGAGAACATATCCATTCCTCAGGTAAAATTCTTGTGCTCTTACTCGAGGATGAAATAAGATTTTGTTATTTTTACAGAAAAAAAACACCTAAAGAGTACTCAAAAGTAAATATCTCCTTGTTTTTAGGGGCAAACCATGTGCACAGCTGTATCCCAGCATGAATTTAGCACTGTGGGAAACACAGATACATGTATTACATAATACGGTTAGCAACCCTAATGGCCGATCACTGATTGCCAGTTAACTGTTTGACTACCAAAAACCAGCAATGCTTTTGTCTCGTGAACAGCACTACCATAGCACGAACTGACCGTTCCGGGGAAATACAGGTATTACATAAAACGTCAAGACTCAATAACCAATATACCGGTATGTACTAACGCAACAGTGAACCGAATAAATGATTTCCATACACAAACAGTCCTGCAGACAATTATTGGCCTGTTTGAAAACAATTATAGGGAATTCACTTAAACTATGACCAAGTCTTGAGTATGCGATGAGTACACAGAGGTGCGTACTCTCCAGTACAAAATTTCTACCCGCGAGGACCCTACATATTTCTTCTGCTTCACCTTGTACGTCACATGAGCGCAATATACAATATAATTTGTCACAAAACTAATTCCAAATTTAAAATATTACATACAATACCACATATCATCAAACTTAAAGAATATTGTTTGGTGAAAGAATCATTTTATAGTTAGTCTCCCTTTCTAAATAACAGAAATTTAATAAACACTCCACAAGGAGCACACCTTCCTAACATTGTTGAGCCTTTTCATACTTTTTTTTAACAATTCAACACACAATACAATGTTTAATGTTTTCAATGCATTAGACTACACATACATAACAATACTTATCACATACCGATAACACATTATAAGATGAAATATATATCTAAAAAAGTGCTCGAATAGTCATGAATACAAACAACAATTATAATAGGGTAAAGTGGTCAGTATTTGGCCCGAATTCTAAATGTGCATAACACTAACCCAACCAAATGTATCACTAAAATCAGCGATATATAGCAAATGGTAAAATACCATATAAAAATGTAATAATTGACCAAATACTTTCTACCCAAATTTTCAGAATTGTGGGTATTGACTGTTGAGCAAATTCATCTTTAAGCAGTTGCACACTGCTCCATGGCACCTACACCTACGTTAATTGGGTACAAGTCATTGGTTTGAAAGAGTGCGAGTGATTGCACAAGTCATTAGCATTGTGCCCTGAATGTGCCACTGATGCAAATATATGAGAAATGATCAATTGATCACCAAGTGGCCAATGACCTGGTGCAACATGTATAGTTGTGCGAGTAAGACTTGGATAACAACTATAAACACATTTACCCATTTACATGAAGAGAAGGTGTTGACAATTTATAATGGAAGTTACTGGACATATCTACATCACTTCCATCTAAAAGAATTATACTTTTCAATTTAGGGGCCGAATTCTGACTACTTTACCATACTCCTTACCGAATTGAAACCAAATGTTCCAATATCATTTACCGGAATTCAACACATATTTACAGTGACTGAATTTTCTTTTTAACCCATGATGTTAATAAAATCCATCCCCTAATGAAATGTTCAGAGGTTCACATAATGTTACATGTGATGTGCAGATGTGCATTGTCCAATTCCATTACAATATCATTCTACAATTAATGCTAGATAAAAAAAAAGCACTCTATGACAAATTGCTTATCATGGATAATATCTTATTTAAATAAGTAGATTAAATTTCACTGAATTTGTGCAAATATTCAGCAAACTGAAAATTCAAAGTAGTAAAATAATGCTGGCTACAAAATATCTTTGGGGGCGACAATGGACAACAACTATTCAACTCAAATGCTTTCTTTGTCTTTTCCCTGAAGCCCTGGTCAAAGCCGGAACCGCGTCTTTAAAGATTTTGTGTCAACAAAATCTGCGTTTTGTATTGTCTTTTAAAATGTCCGGCAACAGTGAACCGTCACCTGCAAGGCCTGCGCGTGATGCAAGTTTGATTTGGATCATATGGATGTAGTGATTTTGACAAGAGGTGCGGCGCTCATAGGAATAGTCTCAGACAAGCATGCATATGACTTACAGCTGTCAAAAAACAGAAGTGCTACTCATGCAGCATGCTGGTATATCGTGGGTTGTTAATTTGTACATACAACTTACGGCAGATGTGTGTAAGGCACACCTCTTAAGACACTCACGAACAGCTCGTCTAGAAAGTGTGCCCATTGGGCATAAAAATGCAGGGTGGATGCAGTGACTGTTGATCTTGTTCTAGATTCTCTACATCGTGTTAGTGGCGATGAAATACTGCATGACAGGATGGAATATCACATGACATGGAGTGTGCATCACATGCAGGAATTGCTACATTTGCAGTCATTATTTGGATGTAGGAGACCGCACGACCGGTTGTGACCAGTGCTTGAGGCTTGAGCTTAATTTCATCTAGTCCCCTCACCCACTCACTTTTCAGAAATTCATTTAGGATGAATCTAATTTTCAATTACGATTTACACTTCATTTGTTTTGTACTTTTAAACAAAAGAAGACTTGCCCAATCATAGTGGATAAAAGTCATATTCCAAAGCCACAATGAAGCAGCAGCTTCAAAAACAAGTTTAACTGAATACTGAAACAAACGATGTAACCATCAAAACAGCCTGTAGTAGTCTTGGCAAACCATGATTTTCCATCCTAAACTATAGTATCTTATTAGCAGTTTTGGTATCAAGAAAACCTGATGACCTCAGATTTTAAACAAAATGGCCCGTACCTTTCAAAATCATGCGGCCATATTTTTCATGATTGATAATGATGATTTTAAACATTTTCTATACAAAAGAAAAGTTTAATTCTGTGAGCAGTTTAAAGCAGCAGTTTGTGTCTCCATATTGATCTATTGATCACGACGTGTCAAGGCGTATGAGGCGGATCTTGAAGCTGTCCGCGAGGACACATGCTGCTTCATTGGAGCCTCCACAGTAACGTGATGATGAGAACACAGTCAACAACTTGCCTTTCAATTGCACCTAGACACAAACCAAAAGCAAATAAATTAGTCAATTAAACTTACATTTGGCTTGCAGACTTTTCTCTCAAATTATTGATTAAATTCATAATGTAGATTTACAGCATAAGAAAAACTATTTACTTAAGTGACTAGTGGCTAGTGGGCAACTGAGTTCCTAATGTTACAGAAACTTGCCCATAACTGTAGACCAGAAGTTGGATGACAAACAATAAAAAGCGCAAACTGTAAATTATCATACCTGAAATCCAACCTGTTGTACTTCATGTGCACGTATGACATGTGATAAATGATTCCGCTCAAGAAAGTCCATTAAAGCTTCAGCAGAGAAATAGTTGGCCGTTCCACGCATAGAGTTGAATGTAAAACCCTCATTTTCCTCCAAGTCTCTGAGGATTTCTGGAGTAATATTACTTTGCCTGCAAATAGAAAAATACATATATTATTTTGCATGTTAACATTACACAACCACATTTTACACTTTGTATCTTCTATTATAGTTTATCAGCTTATTCAATATATTCTTAAACAAGTGCATGTTGTCATTTTGACATTTTACTGAACAAAAAATCTTCCCACTTCATGAAGTCGGATTATATTTGTTCGTTCTTTATAAATTTCAATAGCACACAGTAAATAAAGATATATTTTCATCTGTGTACACTTTATCCAAACAATCATGTGCTACAAAAAAGGAACTACAGGTAGTTCAAATAAAAGAAAAATGCAAAACATAATAATGGTATCAGATACATTGATTATTCAAATCTTACTTTTCCCGTTCTTGTTATAACTTAGATAACTACTGTTAACAGGACATCAAATAGTCTATGGCAACCTAAGAGCGTTTGTTACACATTATATCAAAACAGGTAATGAAAATATGGCTGGTGATAATGGAAAGACACCTGAGCTAGTCTATTAATTTGTAAAATATATGTAACTTTAGCTAAAGTAAATTTTCTATTTTGCTCTTTCAAAATTGTAAACATGGTTAGTTTTATAAAGAAAATAAAAGAACAAGGACACAGTATTTTGTCTTCAAAATGTAGCTTGTCATGTAATTTATCCTGATTCACTTCTTACAATACCAGTTACTGAAAGCATAATGAGGTTCTCAGATTAGAGATGAGAATGTTTCAGATGGAGGAGCCGTAAACAATGCTAACACCCACCCTGCCCTGTTATTGCAGCACTCAACAACACACATTCGTCTCTCTCCCACTATTGACATTGTATTGCGAGCATTCGGCAATCCTAGATTACTGTGACATGAAATATGATCAGTTATCACACAAGAGTGAAAGTGATAGTTCATGAATATTCAACATATAAAAAAAAGCAAGTTGCACTTTATGCCATAGTTAACTCAAATTAGTTTTCAACATGGCTATAGGCATCACTAAATACAGTGAGACCTCGCTATATCAATATTGCTTATTTTAGTTTAAAATGACTAATTGCTTTTGTCATTACTTTATATTAACCAATTGTATATGACCACTGGATCTACAATCACATAGAGTGCATTAAAATTGTTGAGTATATGGGAAACAGTTATGTACATATTCATTTTGGAAATTTTTATTAAGTTTTCTTGACAAGCAATAATGCAAGGATTCTCTCATTAATCTTGAAAACTTGTGTTATTAGGACTCACATAATAATGAGTGAGCAAAGAATTGATTTGCTTACATCTCAGTTGTTTTCAGCTATTGACAGTGTCATGAATGTAGTAGTACAAGCATACTCAGATGAGATTAGTAGCCCAAATGTTCATAAAAAATAGGCAATGTTTGATGAACTTTGTAGAACTTTGCTTATAATCAAAATTTCCTATTACTAATAAAAAAAACTTCATCATGAAAAACAATGAAACAAAACCGGAACAATGAGACCAAAGTCTTATCAGCTCTTGAAAGAAACACAATACTACAGAAAAGGTAAAGTTTGAGAATGATGAGTATTAAGCAATTTTGCTTACACACCGCTAATGTTACTTGTTTGCTCAAATTTTAGACATTAATCTTCCTTTGAATTGGTGAACATACTACTACATGTAACATGTAACTATTAACTTGGAGTTGAAAATTTGAATCATCATAATCTCCAAATAGTAAAAATATTATATAGACAAAATACTGACAATTTCATATATACATAGTCTCTAAAACGTATGGATAAATCTAATAATTGATCTATTCTTATGGGAAATCTTGTGGAGTCACAGCACATTTTATGGCGCCTCATGCAAATTAAATGAGCATTACCAAGAGGATTAGATTTCATCTAATGACACGACGACATATGAGTAACAAGATGAATATACTAAACACTGGTTCTAAAAGTAAACTACACAATCACAATAAATTTTAGAGCAAGTGATAAACAACAATGATATCATTAAATAAACTACCTTATATACATATAATTCACATTATCCACCTTTAATCAGGATTTTAAAATTGGAGTTCTATAATTTAGGCCCTGCCTTAATGTTGATTTACTCAGCAGTCTTCAAACGCCTCAAAAAGCTGTTAGGAATCGAATGACAAGACAAGATCCCTCAAACTGTGGTATTGGCTCCTTAGTGTTCACACACTTCTCACCAAAAAACAGTGCGACTGGGCAGGACATCTAGCTAGGGTGCCCGACTATTATATACTCATAAACAAAACAACCACTACAAAGATACACAGAAGGGCTCCCTAAAAGTACTCAACATCAAGCATATGTCCTGGGAACAAACTACACATTTTCATTGTGAGTAGAAAGCTGCGCTGCTTGATGGAGCCAAATATTATGAGGACAACTTGCAGACAAAAACAGAGAGAAAACGGCTGATGATGAAACTTCATCAGGACCAACAACGATGACTGGCCACCATTCCCTGCCCCAAATGTATAAAAACAGTCCGTGCAGAACTGATTCATCAGCCAACTGTGCACACATTATAAAAATGGATGAACAGACGGTCATTGTCAACATCATCAGTCTTTTCAACATTTAACAGTAAAAGTTGAAAATACACTAACACATTATAGATAGCTAAATATTTTGATAAAATGAAAATGCTGTGTTGCATAATGGTCAGGCTTTCATAATGCAATCTTAATGACTGCAACATCCTTCAACAAAGGAGCATGAAAAAAATGTTTATACATAATACTTTACTTTTGGGTAAATGAAGAAACCAGATATTCCTATGCGACACCACCATCAAATTAAGTTCGAGTTAAGAAATACAGCAACAACACATTTGATAATAAATATTACCTGATAGGATCACTCCACATAATTTCCCACGCCATTGGACTGTCATTTTCAGGGTCTTTCAGAGGTACAGGGATTTCATTGATGGCCTCAATGTAGCCACCTCCATAATCTGTCGACGGGATGCCACCATGTACACAAAAAATCTGCAAATAGTACTTGTCTATGATTAATGATTACAACAATGATCACTTTTAGAATTGCATCTTCATTCCACTTTGATCCAACAACATGATTCATGGATATAAAAAAAAATTATTCTTTCATTATCATTTATTAGAAATAAGCAGATCTTTGATGTTAGTCACATGCTTAAATACGAGGGGATATGGTAATAGTCCAGAATCGCTTATTACAAGGTAAAAATAGTCTGGTCAAGGCATGTTTATCTTCTCAATTTTTTATTTACAGCAGTAATATTGGGTGTAAATGGTATGAACTCCTGTTTTAAGGAATATTTGTTGATAATGTTTCTCATTTGTATATATTGTATATATTTTTAATTTATTCTATGGACCTGATTCTGAAATAAAATACTTATACTTATACTTATTAAGCATACTACACATATTGTTGTTTATTTAATGGGAAGTACTTACAGAAATATAGCAACATACATCTAGGGTGCTGACACCAATTCCATTCCACTGCTTTTTGGCTTGCAATAATTTTTTTCTTTAGACACTTATTCTGTAAATTATTGGAAATCATTCACACTAAATGCCGTGTGTTTATATGCTTTTGGAAACATCTAAATAATCCCTATATTAGGTCCAGATTTCACATCTAATCTATTTAAAATCATCAATGGTTTTGTGTAATCTGATATCTATTTGGATATTATGAGCCAATCAAAGGAACGCTTTCCTTCACTGATTTAGATCAGTGGCAGTCCAAACTATACAAATTACTGTTACAATGGCTCTTACGTTTATTATTTTGTTTTACCTGATCAAAATGAGTATATATGCAAATTTAAAGTTTGAAAATTATGAAATTTCTGCAAATGTGCATATCTTACTTGGTTAACATTTTGTATAGGTGCAGCATTTAATGTTAAATAATTTCTTATAATAAAAAGTGTCTTGGGGGAAAAAAAGTAGTGGAATAAAATTGGTAAGCACAATAGGTATGTAGTTACTTTAGGTGTACATAGTAGACATGTAGACATGTCCTTTACTTAAACAATTTGAGACATGGACGTCAAGGTTCAATTGTGGTACAAATCATATGCGGCCTGACCAGTTTTCATGAAACATGATTCTCAAAATTGCTTGTTTAAAAACAATTAAAACAATTACGGTACAGACTACAGTGAAGTTTGAACTACCTTATCATCAACAGTAGCAGCAATCGGCATAGCATCAAAACATTCATTAATAGATTCCCAGATCTGCTGACCAATGGTATCCCCAAATTTGGCAATGCACTCCCTGAAAGTTGATAAGTGCATTTTACATTAAAGGTTATGCTGAGTGGTCAAACAAGTATGCTTGTAAAGAAGCATTATGATGTGCTCTGTGCATTCTGAAAGTGTCTTTCATTTAAGCATCTTACTAAAGTATGTAGAACAATTTAAATACCACGCAATAACAGATAAGAGGCCAGTATATACTCAACAAAACACGTGAACGCGAGAAATGTCAACAGAATGATTTTCGCCAGACGTAACTCGCACGGTGCACGAAGAAGCCCCTATCTCTCCCATGTTAAATGAGACGCCTGTCGTTAGAAATGCACGGCACGCCTGGCGAAAAATCATTCGATTATGCAATATCACGTGACTTTGTGTTTTATTTGACGAGACGGCATGGTATTTTTAAAGGTGGAAATAGTATTAAACGCGGAGAATGTGAATATTATTTTCATCACACTTGCAATGGATAAGGCATCATCTATTGATACTGAATTTTACAAAACAAATATGATTTTGACTGAGCAAACAAGGTGGTCTACCAGAACATTGATCACAAGTCTCCAGAAGTCTTCCGACTTGCAAACCAGATGCGAAGAGAGAACACAGATGTTATGGGTGACAAGCCAGTGAAAAATGATGCTGGTGAGATGTCCATGAGTGATGAATCCAAGCAGAAGGCATGGCTAGAACACTATGAAAGGCTCCTGAACGTTGAGTTTGACTGGGATCCAGACCATCTATCTGATGAACCACCTGTGGAAGGTCCATCAAACCCAATCACCATTAGTATGGTTAAGAAGGCTATCTCGCAGATGAAGTCAGGCAAAGCAGCTGGACCCTCAGGCATAGTGGTAGAGATGGTTAAGGCAGCTGGCGATACTGCCGCCTCCATGATCCTTGACCTCATAGATGCGATCATACGCGACGGAAAAGTCCCATCCAACTGGGAGCAGAGTTTCATTGTCTGCTTGTACAAGGGCAAAGGGGATGCTCTGGATAGGGGTAACTATCGTTGTCTGAATCTGACTGAGCAAGTCATGAAAGTCTTAGAAAGGATTGTGGACAGGCTCATTAGACAGGTGGTGTCTATCGACGAGTCCCAGTTTGGCTTCGTCCCAGGCAGAGGCACAACAGATGCAATTTTTGTTGTCAGACAACTGCAGGAGAAGTACCTTGCAGCCAACAAAAAATACTCTATATGGCTTTTGTGGACTTGGAGAAGGCCTTTGATAGGGTTCCTAGGAAGGTCATCTGGTGGGCACTGAGGAAACTTGGTGTAGAGGAGTGGATTGTGCGCCTAGTCCAGAGCATGTATGCGAATGCACGCAGTCAGGTTCGCGTTGGTGATGGTTACAGTGAAGAGTTTGAGGTGAAAGTCGGTGTCCACCAAGGTTCGGTACTCAGTCCACTGCTGTTCATCGTAGTGCTTGAAGCCCTTTCTCGTGAGTTCCGATCTGGTGTCCCTTGGGAGGACCTTTATGCTGATGACCTAGTCATAATAACAGAGTCACTTGAGGAATGTGTCAGTAGGCTGTTGTTGTGGAAGGAAGGCATGGAGAAAAAAGGTCTAAGAGTGAATGCAAGGAAGACTAAGATCATGATCTGCGGTTCAGGTCTGGATGTTCTCCAAAACTCTGGCAAGTTTCCTGTGCTGTTTGCTGCACTGGTGTAGGCCGCAACAGCGTTCTCTGTAAAGGCTGCAAAAGTGGGTGCATAAGAAATGCAGTGGACTTAAACGCCTAACAGAGGACCCAAGTTTCAAGTGCAGACGTTGCCTGGGTACTGCGAGACCAATCGATGGCAGACCACAGAGTGAGGTTCAGGTGGGACCCGACAAGTTGGAGGTCGTAGCTTCCTTTTGTTACCTGGGAGACATGCTCTCGGCTGCCGGTGGCTGTGACGCTGCAACGACAACACGGGTGAAGACAGCCTGGAGGAAGTTTAGGGAGCTGCTGCCTGTTCTCTCATCTCGCCACCTCTCACACAAGACGCGGGGACATGTATACAGTACTTGTGTACGGAGTGCAATGCTCCATGCTAGTGAGACATGGCCCTTAACCAAGCCAAACTTTCAACGTTTGCAACGCAATGACAGGGCAATGATCAGACAGATCTGCAATGTGAAGCCGGAGAACGCCGCCACCACCAGTTCAAGTGAGCTTTTGAAGCTTCTCGGCCTTGAGGACCTTGACCTCATTCTGAAGGAGAGAAGACTTCGTTGGTATGGCCACGTGGTACGGTCAAGCGGAGCAATCAAGACAGCATGGGACATGCAAGTGGCTGGTATACGTGGAACCGGTAGACCCAAGACTTCATGGAAGCAGGTGACTGAGAGGGATATGAGGGACTGGGGACTCTCAAAACCGATCCTCATGAGAAAAAACACATGGAGATCCGGTGTACGAACAGCCATGCGTGCAGCTAGCCAGCTACCTGGAAGGGGGTCCACTGAAGTGGACGTTACCCCAGCACCTGCACGTTAATCAAAACACCGATGATGATGCCACAGTAAATATATATAAAATTACTGGTGTCTGTAACCAAATCAAGGTACATGTAATTTGTATATTTGTAAAAAGTTTGCTTGTGTTCATGTATGAACACGTGTATGGTATTAATATACAGTTGATACGCTTGTAAATAACGTGGAGGGAAATCACATAAAAAACTTTTTTTGTGAGATAGAAGATTGAACAAGATTTTATCAATTATAATATTTAGTGATAACACCTGTCCTTTTTGCCGTTTGATGCACCTGTACTTTGATATTAACAAAACAACCATACACAATACATTTTACATTTACATAAAGGTAACAGTAGGTCATTATTATTTTTTAATATTTTGTACAATGTATATTATTGGATACATAAATAATGACAACTATTATTTCTAGGTGAAAACAATATATATTTATTATATTTTGAATAAAGCATAATAATATTGTATTTTAACAAGAACTTATTGTTGCCAAGAAGCAATCAACAAAATCATTGGATGAAGAAAAAATATCTTTTTTGAATTGTGAAAACTTCCTATCCTCCAAGTTAGTCCAGTTTTTCTTCATACAATGCACTAAATAAATCAACTAAGATTATCGGATGTTGATAGACTTAAATTTCAATACAAGAAATTGTTTTCTTTTCTATTAAAATTAAACAATATTTTCAATCTATAGTTGTCAATGAGAATATTCTATTGGCCATTATATATAATATAATTTAAAAGATATGTATGTGTATGTTCTTTTCTAGGTAATAGTTATCTTGAAAATAATTGTATGGTGAAAATTCTTGTATATGAATAACTGATGAGTGCATAGCGTGGAACACTTACCCAGGTAAGCAATGTCCAGCATCCTCCAATGAAGTTTGCATGTCTACTATGTAGGTACATGTATATCTCAAAATATGACAAAGTTTGCAATTTGGATTTTTTTTAATAGGTCCCTTAATTTATATAATTAATAGTGTAAATATAAATTTGATTGCCAATTTCGTATATTACTTGACCTCAGGGTCAACAAATTTCTAATTTATAACTGAGTTTAGTAGGTTATTTCGGAGATTGGCCTAATGTATCATTATGTGTTTATCTTAGAAGTACAAATAAACTAGCATCTCTATACTATGCATCATTGAGTAATATAGAGTAATAGTATTTTACTATAATGAGTTTCTTATAAAATATTTGAAATGCATAAAACTGAGTCATGGATTACATTATATATCAACAAATACTTATAATTTTTAGTTCATTGTGACAGCCAAAATGCTAACACCCAGTCTTGCGGTGCTTATCCCATTACTGCACCTTACATCCACGACCTGTCCTCTGCCTCCACAATGCTCTTGCACGTGCAATGAGGAATGGGGAGTTATTGACTGTGACTCTCGTGGGTTAACAGAAGTGCCAGAATGGATACAATCAAATCAGGTATAAAAGATTTTGGACATACTAATTATTTTCAATTTACTTTCAGTCAGAATCTTATCTAAACACTTAAATTCCCATCATAAATGACATATTTACAGGTGTTTGAGGTTGTCCAATTGGGTAACAACCACATCAAGCATCTTACAGATGCATCATTTATGTGGATTCGCACCAGGCGACTGGAGCTGCACAACAATCTCCTCACTTCTCCAGCAATCTCTGACGAAGCTTTTTCCAGTGACCACTCTTCTAACTTCCTGCACACCCTCGTGCTCTCTAACAATCCATTAGGTGGTGTAGAGCAGCGTTATATGCATCATATTCCTAGTCTCCGGCGACTAGAACTTGCATACACAAATATCACTTGGAATACAACAGAACTACACAATCTAACCAAACTTGAGGTGCTAGACATCAACGGAAACAACTTAGGTAGTCTTCCAGCTCATAAGTTTCAGGCTCACCACCTACTATTAGAGCTGCATGCTGAAAATAATGGCATAAAAAACATCCATGTTGATTTCACCAACCAAGTCAACTTACTGGAACTGCTTGATTTGTCCCAAAATCAGCTGTCATACCTTGAAGAAGATGCCATAAATAGAATGCAATTTCTACAAAGGTTAGAACTAGACTTTAATCATTTCACCAGATTTCCTCGAGAGCATCTCACTTTGCTGAAGAATATGGAATATCTATCAGTTTATGGAAATAAAATAAACACTTTGAAGCCTGATGACTTAAATGACCTCCCTTCAACAATGAAATCATTGTATCTTGGCAATAACCCACTAAACGGGCAGATTCCAGGGGACCTCTTCAAATCCAGTAACCTTGTAAACCTTCTTCATCTTAACATGGAGTTACTAGGATTAGATGTTCTTTTAAGTGATTTTTTCTCTAGTCTCCATAACCTAGTTGAACTATCACTCAGCATCAATAGTCTGACTAGTGTGCCTAATTTAGGAGGCCTTAACAAACTGCACAAAGTTGACCTAAATCAAAACAGTATAGCAAGCCTCAATCCAGACGTCTTTAACGATACAATCAACTTGACATTATTGTTTCTAGAGGATAATAACATTGAGAGTGTCAACTCGGAGTTTTTCAAGGTTGTTCCTGGGCTTACAAACTTATTCCTCGCCCATAACCAAGTGTCAGTGCTGCCCGCCTGTGATCTTATAAAGCACAGTCGTCTTAAGTCAGTGTACCTAAATTACAACCCACTGCACTGTGGCTGTGACTTGCTGTGGATGAGGTGGTTCAATATCACGATTGACAATTCACCCATGAGTGGGGACATTGTGTGTGCAAGCCCTTCCCACCTCGCTGGCAAAAATGTTCTCTTGCTGCCAGATGATGACTTCGATTGTGAATTAGACATTGAAAGCACTTGTGAATTGCAAAGGCCAAATGGAGTTTGCCAGTTAAATTGTCCATTGTCACTAGTAATATTTTGTTTGCTATGGATATTTTAAACATATTTAGAGAAACAATGATAGTAAATTTATTGACAGAGGAAGTTGTTTGATAATTGATTAAAACTGTTTGTTCACTGTTTGTCAATACATATGTAGATTATTGGTTAATGTCCTCAATTACATATATGTATAGGTATGTTCATTTAAAATTTGGGCCCAAATTTTAAATGAACATACCCATGCAAACATATAATTGAGGACATTAAAAGCGCAACTGATTCCCCAATTACGTATTATCTTTTGTTGCCCCATTCGAGAATTGTGCCAGGTTTGTTTCGGCACTTTACCGTTGACGCAAATGGTTAGTTTGATTAGTTATTGCTCAGAATAACCGATGCGTAGCATATTTTTTTTGCCAAGAGGCGTGTGGACTTTGGCTACCAGGATGGCCATTTCATATTATTGTGATTTTTAACAAATAATTAGTGCAATCATAAACTTACGAATGAAACTGGAACATTTTCTGCACACTACGAAGTTCATGATTTCCACGTAACAAATAAAACTTGTGTGGCGCCAGCAATTTTTGAGCAAATAGATATGCAACAGTCTGAAGAGATAAATAATAAACTTATACAAATCAATACTTAATAGGTTAGCATGATCAGCTGAAGTGATCATGACAAGAATTATATTAGCATCATGCAAGTCAGTCTTCAAATAAAAAAGAATATTGAAAATTTTTAAATCATTTTAGTAAACATATGGTAAAATATCATTAAGTGATAGATATTACAAAATTAAAAAACAGAACAAACTTTTTTTCATCTGCTAAATCTCTATTAATCTAGCGTGTGCGAATTCAAAATTGTATAATGTGTAATTACTTATCATGATACAGCAATGTTTACTAACCTCTACACCATGTATACCTCTGTCCACATAGTCACCCAAGAATATGAACTTAGCTGGGGTAAGCAAAGGCCCCATTCTCCACAGCGCTTTCTCAAAACACACCAGGTCATGAAAATTACCATGGATGTCACCTACATAAGGGCGTTATTTTAAGACCATGTTCTAAATTTATGCAGTCATACAAAACTACTCAAATATCATACATTGCAATGGATAACAGCAAAATTTCTCAAATTATGTAAATCATTATTATAACATGCATTTTCTGTTTTAATCTAGTGACACAACCAGTCTTTGCAAGTCTCCAGTGCACATGTTTATTACAGTATAAACTTAGGCTGTTTGTTCTTTACCATGGTCATTGTATCACAGCATCTATGAAGGACTGGCAGCCCATTCCCAGACGAAATGTGGTCCCTAATCCCTACTATCTTAGATACTAGACCAAGGGTGAACACCTGGCAACTGCTGCATTAGAATCACTACTTTGACGTGCTATGAGCGTGCAGTTTGAGTCAGTGTCAGTGTGTTTGGGAAGCCCAAAAGCCAGGTCAACTTCAGGGCAAATTTCTGCCATTGTCGGGAAGGCCTTCGGCGTGATCTGAGTCATACAATCACTTGTGGAGACTCCAAATGTAATGATCACAACACACAAATCATTTGGGTAGTGTAGCACACCTGCAGTCTATGGGGCAAATTGGCACTCTGAGTATCAGATGTCCTGAAGAGACCTCTCACACATAACTATTCTCATTAAAAATTCTGACCAATCACAGGCTGTTAATCTATAATCATCACTGGCCTGTAATGAATATAAATTAGGTCAAGTGACCAATCACAGCTAAGTATCAGATGGGTGTGGCGGGATCAACCAATCAGATTGCAGTATTTAAACAGGTCACATAAATTATGTTAATCCACTCTCAGGCAAAACATTTCAGAGGTCAATTTGCTTGACATCTGATACTCACAGAGTGCAAATTGGGGCCTTCCAAACCAAAATTGTTTTCCCTATTATCAAAACCGCAGCCTGCCGAGGAAGCACAGGAATTATTCAAAAGGCTTTAAATTCATTACTTGCCTAATATATAAACAGGAGATCGTAGACGGACAAGCCTTGGCTCTTCCTTGAGTAATTCATACACCTGTTTAAGAATAGGAATGAGGCAACGTGCCATAGCCGCTTTGTCTACATCACCCCAATCATAGGCATCCTTCTGACGCTCACCTACAGTGAAATTTAAATTCATAAACAAACATGATGATATTACATCAAACAAAAATTATGTTTTAAAATCATTTCAATCTAGATAAATGAAACTATCACTCACCATCCTTATTTTTAAGAGGATGTTCAAAGTACTTGAGCCCTGACAACATCTCATTTGGATGAGATTTCTAACAACATAGAAGTAAAAGAGTGGTTAGCTTATGTTTTTACTAAAATTATGATGTGTTGTTTTGTTCTATACAACTTCCTGTACACATAAAACTAGTCAACTGAATTATGTGATAAAGTATGCAGCATGGAAATACATTATTGAATTGCGTAGACATAAAATTGATGTGTTACTTATTTATGAATAAACAATTGGAAAAATGCCTGCAAACAGACCTGGTTGAATGAATCTATGGATGGCATGCGCTGAAAACGAGATTTGTCTCCAACAAGATGCGTCTCAGACACAGATTGTGCTGCAGCAGTTCCTAAACAATACATCCATCATTATGTGCATTGAAAACCAATTGACAAAATACCGGTATGTTTTTATGATTAAGTTGAATTAAAATTACCACATATTTTTACACATATAATATTTAGTTTACATTCTCTAGTCTAATAATACATGTATATAAGTTTTTCATGCACAAACCTGTAAGATCCCAGATAGCTCGAACATCTGTTAAATGCCCTGTGCGCCTGATCTTTACAGTGTGTGTAGCCAGCTCATAGTTCTCTATGGGCCTGGCAGTAATGATTGTAGCTGTGTTGGGTGTTTTAAAAGCAACTATGGAGTTGGCAGGTTCCCTTTCTAGTTAAAAAGTAAAAAAAGAAAAGAATAATGCAAAAGACAAGGATGACAACATTAAATGCTCATGACATACGGGTACAATTGTACTATTGTTTTGCTGTTTATGGTACAATTCAATATTTTATGTAAAATGTAGTATTCACAGGGCTGCCAACCCCTTCTCGTGGATTTCTGTACTCTCGATGTCCCAAATCAGTATTTAAGGGGTCCAAATTAGTATTCAGAGTGAAAAATTCATTATTTGCCCTTATTTTGCTTATTATAGCAAGATTTAAGGTACAATGTAAGCTAGAAAACATTGGCTAGATTAATTTTGATGTATATAGTGAAATTCAACCTCATTCAAGTCCCATTGGAATTCAGCACGGAGCCCGAAGTGGAGTGGCAATGCAGAACCAGGGGAATAAAACTCCCCGAAACCTGGGTTGCGGATGAGTGGTATTCACTTCAGAAATAGAGTATTTGGCTATATTTCCTATTACTAACCCACCCCACCCAGGCGGGATCCCCACCTTGGTTTATTTTATTGCAGTGTTGCCTGGGAAACCATTCAAAGATACATTGTATACTGATCTTGCCGAGTATTGACCTAACCAAATACATATGGCATTATAAAATCCGGTTCTTCGGATATATATATTACAGATTCTGTAAACTGACACTGTGTATTTGTGGTTATTATTGACCCTGGCCCCAGCACTAATACTAGCATTTTGTCAGTAAATTTTGAGTGTTGATCTAGCCTTATAGTGGGCTTTATCCCGCATGCACAATGATACTAATGAGTCATTCCTGCGTATAGCTTTTCCCCTCCTCAACAGTGTTAATATTAGGCCATTTAAACACAGATAACAGGTGATTTTCAGCTTTCCAATCCTCAAATCAATTTTATTTTTGTCAATCAGCCACCATGACATGCATATGCGTTTCATGAATAATAAGTGTATGACGTCTAGTTTTGGTTGAACTATGTGCACATGCGAAGTCATAAAAAGCGTGTGATAACGTTATAGCTATTCAGTAACAGGTGTGCATACTGTTCATGTCAAACATTTCGTCTGTGCGTGCCGTTTACAAATCTGTGTGAGCGATAATGTAAGTTCATGAGAAAAAAAAATTCTACTTATGTATTTATCCTCATAACCACTGAAATCCGTACTGTAAAGGGTACAGATCCGTACTCCCGTATTCAGACCATCAAATTCGTATGAATACGGCCACATCTGCATTACTTGGCAGCCCTGTATTCAGAGACACATTTCTATGCACAATCCAGTGCTACATACAAAGTAGATTAAAATTATGCATATTTAATACATTAGACCTTTATCATCTCTAAATGGTACGATCATACATCAAATTATCTGTCTATACATCTTGTGTTCTATACTTGTTTCCATGATAAATCGAACACATCTTTATTCCCATAACTCCCTTCAATCAAAACAGATTTCCTTAAAAGTTACACTTGGTGCATAATTAGATACATGTATGGTATTCAGAAATCATTGATAATTCCAATATACTACAGAGTATATTTCATTAATTTTATGGTTTTACAAACTGATGATGAATGTAAACACGAAAACACATAGTGTTCTTTTTTATCATTGATTCCATTTAATAAAATATGTACATAGCTTAATAGTTCAAATTCTGTTTATATGAGGAGAAAAGTTAAGTTTTGGAGCATCAGGAATTCAATATCATTTGAGGATATGCAGTACGGTACGTGGCATATTGACCATATTGTTACGTTATACACATCTCTTATGTAGCATGATCTAAAGGGATCACTGTTTAATATCCATATAAAATATGCCACCTCGACATACTGATAATTATGAACTTTTCTTGAAAACTGTTTTTCATGGCGTAAATAATCAAAAGACAGCCTATAGTAATATTATTTTATATGGATTTTTTTTTAACCAACAAATGAAAGAATATAAAACGTCAACAAATTAAACACCATTTTAAATCAAAATTAACACTTAAGTAAAAGCAGTTGACCATTCAACACTAACCAAATGGATAGTCCACTTCATCATCTGCAAAAGCCAGTCAAAGGAATGTATAATTTCTATCCGTGATTATTTAAAATGTATACACCTTGTTTTATCAGGACATGGGATGCTCTACAGATAATCGAGGGAGGCATAGGGAGGAACAGTTGATGGAGGGCAGAATGCAAGAATACACGATACTATTGCTGGAAACGATAATAAAACAACTTATCCATCACTTTGGTTTAAATTTGTATATTGTAGACCAATATTCATATAATCATGTTAGTTCCATTGAATATCATATACTGAACATTATATATTATCGTTTGTGCAAGCCATACAACTTTATTTTGTGTTAATATCAATGTTCACATGTGTCTTTTTGGCCCTGATTCAAGTAAAAGATGACAAGATTTCCCGCGGAATTTTGTATTAGGTTTTGTTTTCAGCCCGCATGGTTGAATATAAGACTGTAGTTTGAGTCAGTGGGAGAAATCGTTATGCCAACATCTAGAAAAATGGGAACATCGCAGCGGATTTGGATAATGGAATATTTTGGAAAAGAGATCATAATATATGCATAAGAGGTTGTGCTGTATAATGCCAGTATTATATTCCCATTTAAAGTAACATGCTGCTCTTACAGTATATACTTTTCATCCAGAATGTTGGTTTTCCACTGACACTTGTACATATCAGTAAACTAGTTGCCATGTTTGGAAATAATTTGACATCAATAGAGGCAAATCAGTGTACACTGATTTTGATTCCAAAATTTTGAAATCAAATGAAACAAGTATTTCTATATCATGACATGCTTAGTTAAGAACATTTTATTTGCAAACAAAAGAAAATACGAAACACAAACATCAACAAAATTCCATGACGATTCAACTCACCAAACAATGACCCTCTTTTGCCTTCTCTCACTAATAAAGAAAACGAAAAAATAGGAGTACTTTCTGATAATTGATACCTTCGAATTAGCTGAAATAGGAGATCACTTACAAAAATATATTATAACTCCTGAAATGAATATTTTCAAATACAAAGCAATATTGATTAAGAACTTTAAATCATACAAAGCAGTTTTTACCTGCAATTCCTCTGTTGCTGCCAGCATTAGGATCGATATTTCCAATAGAATCCTCATGGCCATTTTGCTTCAGCTCTTCATCACTTAAAAAAAATGAAATAAGCAGTCTTTTTAGAAAAATCATTATAATTTAGTATAGCTATAAGTGATAATTTAATAATTCAAAATAAGATTAACCTTGGGAAACAGTTTAAGCAGATTTCTTTTTTTTCTTTTTTTAAAAATCTTATTTACCAACCTGTATACACATGTAAGGTGTAAGGTACATTACAAATGGCATTTTCATTGGCTTTAATTCTTAAGTCCTTTAGATATGGCATTATTTTCAAAATATCTTTGGAATTGTGTAAGTACCTTGTACAGTATTAAAACTGCAACATTTTCGACACAATTTGTGATTTTCAATGCAGAAACTTTGATATTTAACCCTTTGAGTGCCGGGGCGCATATATGCACCCCAGAATATATGTCCCTTTAGTGCCGGGGAGCATATATGCACCCGAGTTTACAGAAAAAACAGTTTGAATTTGTCTACCATATATTTATATAAACACTTGTGGTTCTAGTCCCAAATTCCAGTGTCAACAATAACAACTTTACCTTGACATTTCGATGTATTTCTAGAAGTAAATAAGCAGCATAGCGTTAATAGTTTAATTCTATTAGTGTGAACGAATATTTACCAACCAAACACACATTATCTGCTGCAATTTTGAGCCCTGAAATACTCTTATTTGTGTTCGCAAAACCATGGCTTGTCGTTATGGTTGGAATCCTCGTGAAACCAGCTATACACAGAGTCCTTATACAAATGTGAAACTAGACTCGTCAACGTCATATTCTGATATCTATTTTGAGCCTTGAAAGCTGTATTCTTATGTTCTATCGCCGGCAAAACTATGTTGACACTGCTAAGGAATCACAATTAGCCTTTATCAAGAGCGCTCTTACGATTCTATAACAGCGCCGTGCGCTGCGCAAGGCTGATTTCCGGGAATCACCGGTTTCTGGTAAGGTCGGCCATGATGTGAGGAAATTAAAATTTTTGATAAAGAATTATCATATTATTCGTCATCCATGCCTCATCTTATTGTATCTTGGATACCGGATCACAAATAAAGCGTTTGGCAAACTACCCAATAAGTGTGGACGTCGGATATCTAGTATTTCTATCAAAACGGATGATGTTTTTGTCGGGTGGTCAAGTGGTGCCTGTCAAACTTCACGCCGATGCAGAATTCAAGGTTTGAACATGTTTTTGGTCCGTAATATAGTAAGTAAAAATATATTATTATGAAATAGGGATGGTTTATGGTGTTTTTTGTGTCTATCCTGAATAAAAAGTCGCTGCACTTAAAATTTCTACTGATACTACGACATTTAAAATCAACCACGCAAGCTGTCAAATGAATGGGCGATTACTCGAAATTGTCTAAATTCAACTTGATGCTGTATGTATCTTTATTTATGATGGTAAAAATAAGAAACTAGACCGTCTCCTGAATGTGTACTGTAAATGTGAAAATGTTCTGATGAAAAACGTAATTGCTACAAAGGATCATATTTCAACTATGACAACTGAAGACCCCCACAGTGAATAACACGTCACGCAAAATGCGTGTCTGGCACTCAGGGGGTATATAGTGGATTTACTTCCAGCTTCGAGAGGGTTAATAAAACATTTATAAAAATATCACCTAGCAAATTTCTTTATAGCTGGAACACTTGACTGTGACAATCGAAACAATGCTGAAGTTCCTCGAAACTTTAATGAGCCCACAGCATTAAGGAAGTCTGAAAGTGGCAGTGAACCTTTGAAGTCTGTACCAAACAATCTGAAAGACAGAAAAAAGAAACATCATATAAACAGAAATGCTTTATGTACATGCAAGTGTACATGGTGAGGGACAAAATCTTTGAAGGCTTAAAACATACATAATCTACTATCCAATCTCAATTATAAATAAATTCATCTTGCACTTTTCAACATTCAATGTTAAATTTCCGTGAAACTGTTGAACCTCCCATTGAGGGTCCCAGAGTCCAAAATCACCTGGGGAGACATGTCCAGGGCAATGATTGCAATGGGCAGAGCAGCTGGTCTATGAGGTATAGTTACAGAAATGTTAAAACTGCTAGTTCAACTCACTATATATTGTCAACTGGTCTGTGACCTTGTTGAGGATATATTTCAACAGTACAGTACTGACGGTCAACATTCTCACCATATTGTATCAACGCCAGCTACATTTAATTTTGGAACTAACATACTATAACTAACTATAATGTAAATCATTTCCATCACTAGATTGCTAAAACTGTAAAATATCATTTATTTTGTCTTACTTTGCACTAGATTTTGCATCTTCCTCAACATCATTTGCATCAGTAGACAACTGTTTTTTACGGCGGATTTCTTTAACAAGCTCTCTGAAAATGTGTACAAGTAAGGTGTAAATATGTAGACTACCGTATTCGTTCTAATAAGCACACAGTGCGCTTACAAAAACAAATTTCAGCAAAAAAACAAAAATTAATCAGCGCACCCCCTTGACCCCACAGAACATGATAGCACAACGCGCTCGGATTGTTATGTTCCTAAAACGGAATAATACCGGCGCGTGTCTTACAATATGGCGTCGGTAGGTAAATCTTTGCCAAAAAAGAGCAAGATTTGTATAATATTTAATCTGCATAAACAGGGGGGGTGCGCTTAATGGGGCAGGTGCACTTATAAGAACAAATACGGTATATGTATGACTAAATGTGTTACAAAATACATCAAAATAATATAAAAATACATTAATATTCTCTGTATAATTTTGAATATCAGAACATAAATATCTGTCATAAAAGAATGGGAATATGTAAAAACTTCCAGGTTATGAATGAAATGTGATCAAACACCAAATCTAAGCAGCCAAATCTACTCAAGTGAAAAACAAAAAACAGTGAGACAGTACAAAAATGTACATGATTTGACCCTGTGTCCTACCTAATATAAAGGTAACTGGTCGATTGAACTAATTGGAAATGTATGCTTTGTAACTCTCTGCCACTGGCGAAACGTGATAAAACACGTGAAGAGAAAATTAAAAACACAAGGCAGACCCACGATGCTCGCCTCTTCGGGAAAAGGTTTGGCTTAGACTTGTGTTGCAAGGAAAATTAATAAATGTTTTTTACTAGGGCATGTAAGAAAGCACATTTGAATAAAAAAATTTCAGAACTTATGAATGGATGAAGTCTAGCAACAACTTTCAATTAACACCTTGATATTAACCTTTTGACGGTCGCTAAGGCATTTATGCCTTAATGCATGCCTTAAAATATGTCTAAAACATATGTTATTCAAATCCTCACATCTATGAAAGAGTTTGCAACATCCATCGTACAAGACCACGTGGTGATCAAAAAACATATTCATTAGTCATTCAATAAACCACTTTTTTATAGTAAATAATATATTTTTTCAAAGAAAGATATTTAGAGATGAAACAACAGTTTTCCATCGGCCACTAAATCTAATTATTTGTCCTCGAAACCCCCATCGGGCTTTGGTGTCAAAAGATCGGGCGTCCATTTTCCTATCTATTTGTAAACCACTCATTAGCATGCATTGAACCCTGACCTTAAAAAAATTAATTTATTCATTCATTATATTACCTGTGATTCCGGCCATTTCCTAGGCCTCTGCCAACAGCGTTCAACAAGCATAGTAGCATTGCAAAACACGCATGATGCGGCACCTACTACTGATTTAACCGATCAGAAGCGTTCCCGATGACGAAATGACAGCACTTTCATGAGGTAAGCGGGAAGAAACATGGATTGAAAATATTTCTCTGTAAAATGTTAGATTTCAACGATAATGATGAAATGGAAGCATTTATAAAGTCCACCAGTGTTTGGCGGATACGATATAGAATACACAGGGAAAGTTTCTGGAATGTGCGATTAGCCTACATGTCGCAATAGCGGGAGTATTGGCAGCAAACACATGATCAATTGACAATGGACACGCCGACAAAGCAACGGGACTGTAATCTCTCATTTTGTGAATGAAACGTATGTCCGATGTTAATATTAACAATTTCACACCATGTAGAATGCCATTCTGCAGAGAATGGTAGGTTATATGTCAAAAAACACCTTGCTTTCACACCATAACATCGGATCACCTCGGCCTGTCAAATGTCAATGTTTTTAAGTGTGAAAATAAGAATCTGGATCGCATTTCATGTCTCCTGTGTAAGTATTTATACTATTTGGACTCTTCAGTGTACCTATAGAACTCGCAGTATCTACGACAATAAAATCTGAAAATCAATGACATTGTGTGATGTGAATGTACGTCATACGTTCAAAATACGGCAACCGTCAAAGAGTTAAATGAGCAGTTATTTTCAATAACCTGTGAATTATTGGCTACTAAACCAGAAAAAGATGAGGATAATGCCATATCCATTATTGACTCATAACTTACAGTGTATTCAAAAACTATTTAACATGCGATTACATGACTGTGATAAATAATGTAATATTCATCATGGAAGACGGGTTTTGATAAGAAGTTTGAATACTTAAACACAGATCATCATGTGCGATATATTCTCGGGTACAATGTTATCATGTCGAGCATGCGAATAATTGTTATGGCTGTGATCATTTTCAACCTAAACCTACACAGTTAAACTTTCCATATTGTTTGCAAGGCCATGCTTCATGTGTAATTGTGATTACCATGTGACGAGTCAGTTTCCTTTTGTAGTGAAAGTCGTGGAATTACAGGTAAACAGAGGTATGCAATATCTGGTCAAGTGGAAAAACTACAAGTATGTCGCAACAATCTTTTGTCACAGAGGAGACTGGACAGCACAGTCACTTGAAACCAATTTTATAGGAGCTTTCACTACGAGTTACATAGTACTCGTAGTGAAAGCTCCTATAAAATTGGTTTCAAGTGACTGCGCTGGACAGGCTCCTTCTGAGCACACAGGGTTTAAATGATATTTTGCTAATTTGTGAAAAAGGTAAATCTTACTTGAACTCTTTAAAAGTAAGCTGCCCATCTCCAGACTTATTGTAATATCGGAATATATACCGACATCTCATTTCTCCGGGGGTAAAGCCATGCTGCGTGGATGGTTCCATGGCTGCCAGGCCCAACAACACTTCCCGGAAAGTAAGCAAGTGGGTCTTGTGGATGTCAAAAGCTCTAAAAGAATGGATGAGTATTCTTTTTTAAATGTATTCATCTCATTTTACCTAGAGTAATCAAGAACTGTAATGGTTGTATTATAAATATTATCATGACAGCTTGCTCACAGTCATTTCGTGTGTCACACACGTAATAACAAACGTAGAGAATGTTGTGTAAACAATCTTTCGCTGATATGCATTTTTGGCCATTTTTGCACACCAGATTCTAAGCATTTTAATGGTTTAGTGACGATTTATAGTTGATATAACTAAACATTCATGCTCTATAACTGCCTGGTAACCAGGACAAAAGAAAGTAGTAATACTTAGCGTTATTTTTTAAAATTAACATACCTAAAAGTGTCCTCAACTTGATTCATAGGAAGTCCTTTTGCAGTCATGAAATTTGAAAAGGTGTGAATATTCATGGTCTCTGCTGGGTAGCACGCATTTGTAAAATCTGCATATAGCTGTCCTTGCTCTGTCAATAAATATTTTACATTGATTATATACCTCAATGATTGTATTATGCACAGACAAAGTGAGTACTGATAAACTTGGTAAGCAATGGTAATTCTTCAGCTTCTTATTCCTCTCTACCTATCAAAGGTTTTGGACTGATTAATTGCTGCCAGCAAGATTTCCCCTCACGCAGTGCTACCTTCTGCCATATTCACGGTGCTTCAACTCTCTTCCTGTGTTGGGCTTAAGTGTTGTGCATTCATGATTGCTGATTTTGTGAACCAATTCTCAGACATTTATGTTCATAAAAGAATGGTATAGATATTGCATGATGCAGTGCAATGTATTCGCATTGCCTTCAAGCGACAATATTGTTTTGATAGACCAAATACAGTATGCAAATTTTGTCATTCAATCAACCACATCCTAAATTTATTTGATCTTTCTGCATGACTGCATCCCACGTCTCTTTCGGTCTTCCCTTTCCTTCTATTACAAGTTTTATTACCTTGCTAATCAAGCCAAAGCTCAACATGACCTCGCCATCTGTCTCCATTTACGTAGCACACTATCAATATCTGAGATACACAATTTCTCCAGAAGGCTCTCTGAACTGGTATCATAATCAGGCTTCACACCACACGAGGTCGTAAGGGTACAACAGTTCCCACAGGAACTGTGCGAAACTCACGAGAGCGGGCTTCTAGGACCATAATGAATAGCAGTTGACTAAGAACCGAACCCTGATTTACTCAAACAATAACTCTGAATTCATCACTGTAGCCATTTCCAACACAAACACGGCGACTGAACTAGCCATTCTTCCATGCCTAGCTTATGCATGGCCCACCAAATGACTTGTATGAAAACCTGTTCAAATGTCTTCTCTAGATCCACAAAGGAGATGTACTTGTTAGCCACCAGAACTTCTCCTGAACTTGTCGACTTGTCGGCCAATGAAGATAACCATTCTTTCTTTACCTTCAATGTTTACTGAAGGGGAAAAAGAAAGAATGGCCATTCAGCATGTGCCCATGATTTAATCATTATAGATGTAGATATAAAAAAGCATACATAACGGCATGTGAAAAATTCTTAACCTGGCTTTCCAAATTTAGCAGCTTTTACTAAAATATCATTTACATGTCCTTGGGAAGTATCTGTTGTTGAATCAATATATTGTGGAAAGTTTTCTTGAAATATTTCTAGGGTTGATAAATTAACTCCTAAAATATGAAAAATACAAATAATTATATAGATTTACAATGCATACATTTCATATGAAAATGAAAAAATGCATGTGTATCTCCCGAGTTTATAAACATCATAATCTTGGGCAAATTGTCTTAATCAAAATTTAGCATCAGAAAAAGTTGCACAATACTTGTGGCTGCGTTATTTACAAAATCAACGGATAAAGATAGATGTTTATATAGGCTCTAGGGAGATGCATTTTCTCCAGATTAGCAAAAAAAAAAAAAAACAATATAGCCAATCCTACAAGAAGCAATATGATATGTTCTGTGTATTCTGAAAGTTTCATTCATTTAAACGGCATGTTAAAGTATTTATAGCAATTTAATTACTACACAATAAGAGGAGGCATAAACCCATCAAAACACTGAATGCAACAAATGTAAATTAAATGATTTTCGTCAGATGTAACTCGCACAGTGCATATAAAAGGCCGCCTATCTCTCCCATGTTAAATGTCACGTCTGCCGTCGGAAATCCATCTGGCGAAATACGTCTGGCGAAAATCATTCAATTATGCAACATCATGTGACCTTGTGTTTTAGTTTGCAAAACAGCGTGGTATTTCTAAAGATGTGATAAATATTAAATGTGGAGAATATAGATATTATTATTCTACCATTTGCAATGGAAATGGCATTATTCATTGATACTGGGCTTTTCTGAACAAATATTATTTTGGCTGAGCATTATTTTTAACTCTTAAATACATGTCATTTATCATCAATTCATCAATAGTGGATCATAGTATTCTAAAATCTTATTCAATTACGCATAATTTGGTATAAAAAACAATCATGATGTCCTGAAAACCTTGAATTTAACATTATTTACCATAAAAGCAAACACAACAGTTTCAAAAATTCACCAAAGTACACCAAATTCTGATCAGGTCTTGACCACTCTCTACGAGAGGTCAAGTTTGTTTTGTTTTTTTTTGTTTTTTTTATGAATTATATTTTGTATCATTGTATTAGATAAATTATTTTGATGATTAATGGTATAATATAATGAATATCTAATTTTTATATATTTTTTATGAATCGTGCTTCTTCAAAGTGACCTCTACTAAAAAATGTCTCATATGTTTCCCGTCACGTGACCAGAATGAACCAGGTCGTTCCCAAGCGAAATATTGAGATAACAAGTAATGTTTGGTTGACCTGTTTGGTTTAGTTCACTTCAATGGTGCATAAGGCAGCTTCTATACTGACAAAATATAATTTTGGACACGTTTACAGCATATTATCACTAAAATCAAAATGTCAAAGCCAGAGAATGAGAACGTTATGCTCTGATTTTATTCTAAATAGAAAGGTTGATTACTTTGCTTATCAACTTGTTATGTATTTAATAAATATACATCATATGCTGCTAATCCATATGTGTAAATGATATTATTAGAATCAAAATGCTTTCTTACACATTCTTTCTTTATGAAAGAGGATTCCCGGTATATTTTCGTATATTCTGTTTTTAATTTTCTAACTGGTTTGGCAGTTATTGCACACACGTAAATCAAGGTGATAGTGTGATTGTGGAACGCAAGTCATTGGCTGGTACCAGATTTTTTGAGAGAGGCTTCCTTCGGAAGCAATGGTACTAGTACAGAAGAACCACTATTTAACAAAATATAAGCCTCTCGTAGAGAGTGGGTCTTGACACATCTCTTCAACGAGTAATCTGAAGTTCCTTGTTCGTTAGATAGTGCTTGCTCAACTTTGTTCACAAGCTGGACTTAAGCCTGAATTTGGAATAAAAAGTAACACAACATCCTCAAAAGTAGGCCTAAGTGCACCAAAATCTAATCAAGTGTAGTCATATAACTATTGATGACTAATCCCAGGTTTGGTGGTGATTAATTACATAGTCTTTGCTCAAGAGTGCTCATAATTTTAAATTTAGCCAACAATTTTACATAAAAACTAACAAAACGTCCTCATAAGTGGACCAAAGCGCACCAAAATCTGATTAGGTTTAGACATAATCTAATTGATGAAAAATCCTTGGATTGGTGTTAAAGATAATGCTCAGCCAAAATAATATTTGTTCTGAAAAGCCCAGTATCAATGAACAATGCCTTTTCCATTGCAAATTTAAGAATAATAATAATTATATTCTCCACATTTAATATGTATCACACCTTTGAAAATACGATGCTGTCTTGCAAACTGAAACACGAGGTCACGTGATGTTGCATAATCGAATGATTTTCGCCAGGCGTACCGTGGATTTCGGACGGCAGACGTGACATTTAACATGTGAGAGATAGGCGGCCTTTTACGTGCACCGTGCCAGTTACGTCTGACGAAAATCATTTGGTTGATATTTGTTGCGTTCACATGTTTTGATGGGTTGATAATGCCTCTTATTCCGTAGTAATTAAAATGCTCTAAATACTTAAATATACTGTTTAAATAAATAAAACTTTCAGAATACACAGAACATATCATATACAAGCATATTCGTCTGGCCACTGAGCATAACCTTTAATAGCCTTTGCTAAACTGTGCTCACAAGCTTGAATTTAGTATCAATTTGCATTAAAAACTAACACAGTGTCCTCATTAGTAGGCCAAAGTGCACAAACATCTAATCAGGTCTAGACATATCCTCTTTGATAACTAATCCCACGTTTGGTTGTGTTAGTTAAATAGCCTTTGCTCAACTGTCCTTACAAACTTGAATTCATCACAATTTTGCATTAAAAACTAACACAATGTCCTCAAAGGTTCGCCAAAATTCTTCACTTCCAAGTTGCGCAGAAAAGATGCGTACTCGTTGTTTTTAATTTACTTTTGAGACAAAAAAGTACATGGGTACTTCCGGTATACTAAAAAAGTATGTCATAAGCCAAATTAAAAGTCGCATTTATTGGTATATCATTCAAAATGTGTATTCTACATAACATTGATTGCTGTTACGCTGATAGACATTGGAAAATTAAGTAAATACATCTATTTGAGGCGTGCATTCTTCATAATAGTGAAGTTCTCAACTTTGCTCCAATCACGGGCTGTCTGCAAATTTGACTAAGACCGGCTTTTGACCATAATTTCGTCAATTTACATGCTAACTAAAATCTGATTACAGATCTATTCATAATCCTCACTCAAAATTCTATTAGGAATACAATTTGAGCCGTGCATTCTTCATAATAGTGAAGTTCGCAGGTATGTATCAGTCGCAGCCTATACAGGTCGTCTGTAAAGATCTGTCTTTTGCCCATATCTTCATCAATTCCCATGCTAACTAAAATCTGATTACAGATTCATAATCCTCACTCGAAATTCTATTAGGAAAGTACTTTCCATAAATAACATACGATAAGTGATACTTGAAAATGACCTTAAAATATTAAAGTCGTGTTAGTCTACAATGACATGGAACGGCTGGAAATAGTAATGAGATTATTGATATTGATTAATTCTATTGCACAACACGTCCCGCGCATCTGGGAAGTGAAAAATGCACCAACATCTGTTAAGGTCTAGACATATCCGAAATTTTGTCTTGTTAAGTTTAATAGTCTTTGCTCAAGTGTGCACAGTACTCGCACACTTGAATGTAGAACAATTTTGCATAAAAACTAACAAAATATTCTCAAAGTGGACCAAAGTGCACCAAAAACTAATCAGGTCTAGACATATCCTCACCGATGATTATGTATGGTGATGATTAGCCAAATAGTCTTTGCTTAACTGTGCTCACAAACTTGAATCTAGCACAATTTTGCATAATAACTACCATAATCTCCTCAAAAGTGAGATTACTTGAACGGCAATCTAGTAAGTTCATCAACTTTGCTCACAAAAAAAAAAAAAAAAAATTAGAACCAGATAAATGTTTGCTCTAATTCAACATATCTAGTTTATAAAGCAATAGCTCGAAGTAAGCCCATACAACCCGTTTGAGTGGGACATGGACGCGGACAGAAGCAAACTTAGAAGTCTCCCTCAATATGTATCAGGCGTATCATGAGCATACGAATGTGAGCGTGAATATGGTATTCTATTGATAACAGATTGTGTTTTGACAACTAATGAAATACTATTAGCCTTATATAGTATAGATAAATGAAAATTTTTATAGTTTTATACAAAGTACTTTATATTAGTGCCGAATGCAGATATCCTGACATCTCAAGTCAAAAAAAATTTCTGAAAATGGAACATTGTACATTGTGCGCTCCTGGCATGTATTGTTATGCATGCAATTCCTTTAATCTGTATAAATTTAGAGGGTGAGTTTGTATGTACTAGTACTAGTAACAGTACTACAGAAGGAATTATTATTATTATTAATATTTATTTCAGATATTAACATGCATAAAAACATATAAATATCCATAGATAAAACAAAAGCTAAAATTATATACAATTATAGACAATAAGAAGTTTAATTATATGCTTTTTATGGGTTATCAGGCAGTCTTGGAATATACAACCCATGAAATTACAAATCAATGTGTGATAAAACCATGTACCTGGTACCTAGTACCGAAAAGTTATTACCCTACCTCTATCTATTAGATCAGCATATTCAATAGGTTCTTTTCCATAAACTGCATTCTGAGTGGCCAATTTAATCATTTCATCTCTGGTCAACCACTTACGAACAGCACTCTAGAAATAACCAATGTGTCATTTACTAATTTGATCAAGACATACATTTAGATAACTAATACATGGTGCAAACTTGAGCAGCCTATAAAGCTGAGAAGATTTATCTATAAAAATTCAAACATTTCATACGATGTAAAAAGTTGAAAGAAAAAGAAAAATCAGGCTATATTACAAGTTGAATGTCATTTTGTATTATAAGATACATAGATACAAGTATATGTCTACAGTCCACATTGTGTGTTGAAAAATTCGTACCTGTTCAGCAATTACAATGCGTATTGGATTTGCAAGAAATGTAACATGCACACCCTGGGGACAGTTGGGAAATCGAAGCATCATATTTCTTAACATTTTGTCCAGTGTAACTGTAGTTCCAGCAACCTTTAATAGAATGCTTGATAAGTAAAAGTATTATGTTCATAAAGACTCATTGTAAACATAAACATCAAAACTATGTCATGGAGCTCATTTTGTAACTTTAATATATTATTAATTCTTTCAATCATATCTTATTTGTCAGATTCATAATTTTTTTAATAACAACACAATGATTTTATTTACAAAACATTGCGTTTCACCAACTGGTGATAGCAAAATCAAAATGACTATCTGTGCATATTATTAATTAGGCAGTCAATTTTGCCAGCTGCCACTGAAAATTGGGTAGTAAACTCACAAGAATTGGTAGGCCCCCACAATAGCTCAAATCCATGCTCATAACCTGGCTCTTTGCTTGGATACGTACTGTTACTTTAATTGTTCTCATCTTCCAGACCCTTTTTTATTGATCATACTAACTCCTTAATCTATGCCATGGTTATGCCAGAGCCATGAATTGGAGAAAAGTCATACTTGTCCATAGGATAGGCATCCTGAAAAATATACCGGTCCTAACTAAGATTTACACGTCCAAATCAACAAACTTTGTGTAAATTCAATTGAACTGATGTCTGGGGTGACTGAGAATACTCCTCCATAGGACAAGTAACTCCAAAATTTTACCCATCCTGACAACACTGATACCCATTTCGGATAAAAGGACGAGTACTTATCCGTGGCCTTGTTAGGCTGATTTCTGTGGGCAATGAAAGCACTTTTATTCAGTTCTGTCATATGCCCCCATTGTAGATATTACTTATGCTTTCTTCTTGTTGGCTTCCACATATTTCAAGTGCTCCTTCAGTCTAGTACCCAACTTCTGTCAGCTTCACCCATGATATCTTGCTCACATGATCTACATGGGATTTTGTAACAATCTCACTCTTATCCAACTTGTCACTTTGTCTTTCGGATGCACAAGAATATTTCATATTCCTTTGGTAAGAGTAAGCAGCAATTAGCAATAAAACTGGATAGAAAAGAAAGAAAAGACCAAGAAAAGAAAGGAAGCAGACGATCCAAAGGACAAGTCATCCTACTGTATCACTGAGCAGAAGCGAGGTGGGTGGCGACCGTTACCCACCTCCTGAACAAAACTAAACCAGGATGCTGGAAAGTAAGCACCAATATTATTCTCAGCTTAGAAGATTAGAAGATTGACAATACTATTTTGCCAGATAATTAGTCATTTTGATTATATATATGTTTATATATATGATTAATATATATATTTATATATATTATATATATTTGATTATATATATGTTATTTGATTTATAGATATTGTGTCTGTATACAACTATATTTTGCCTGCACACAACTTCCATGTACTGTGTGATTTAATGTCAAATTAGTGTACTGAGGAAGATTTTGAGATTCCCCTGATACAGGTGGCTTTTGTTGCATTTTCTGATAAAATCTACAGACATCAGTCGGTGTTATCCTTATTTTCTGTTCTTTCAGTCGGTGTCAAAATAAATCCTCAAACAGTCAAATTAAGTATCAAACTCTCTTGTTTGCTGTGTCTTGGCATAGATTATCGGATTAAAATAACATGAAATACTAAGATTTGAACTAATAGTTCATGTTTGAATCAGTAAAAAAAAATGGTTTGATAAAAATGTTTACATTTTGGTTTAGTTTTCTTCATGAGGCAGGTAACGGTCCCTACTCATCTCGCTTCTGCACAGCGGGGATTTGTAAAGGGCGAAGACAAGAATTATTAAGGAATCAGTGCACATCCTACTGAACATGGACTGGGACAAGGGGGCCCACTAACCTCACAAGTTTACAACCAATTTCTCAGCAGCATTCAGCTAGGTCAACCACATGACATGCACAGATGGTCATTTCAAAGATCTATGGTATTAGCAGTTGGCGAAACTGTTAATGTTTTGTAAGTAAAATGATGGTGTAGTGATATGAGAAATATATGATTCCGAGTTATCTGACTAGATAATACCATCACAATGAACATGTTCAAGGAAATATCTTTATTGACTGTTATCTGGGTGTCATATAACAAGACAATTTGTCAGTATGGACCCATTTCACTCACATGCTGTTTCAGGTTGTTACTATTTCTGGGAAACGTCTTAAAATGTGTAACGTACCTCAGCAGTTAAAGAAATACTTAAATCGACTGCAAGTATTTGACGTATTATAATAAATATTAAGCGTTAATAACTATAGCCTCTGTAGATTCATTGCGCCAGATGCGAGAGATATAAGATTGTATTGTCAATCACAGAAGCAATTTATACAACTAGAGATATTTTGCTGCTTTACTGATGTGCAATCTGAACCTCGTAAGAGGTTCTTGGCAGGTCCAGATTGCACATCAGTCAAACAGCATAGATATCTGTATAAATTGTTCCTGTGAATTGCTTCTGTGTTATCAATGCATTTTCAATTTCCAATTAAATCAACATAACTTGACGCAGTTGGTTAACCAGTTTTAAGTACAACAAATATTTTGATACACATCGCATGATGTATTTAGTGTCTCAAACTACATACTTCACTAGCAACTCTTTTAGCAGCAAGTTGTATGGTTTCAGTTCCTTGCACTTCTCCAAATGGAAGCCACCATCCTCTGTTGTCATGCTTGGTTAGAAAGTATTTATTTGAATGTTCTCAGGAATGAGCACACTCACTAAGTTTTTACGAGATTGCTTAGACGAATACACTGGAGGTGACAGTCTGCCGATTTCAAACTTTCTCTTTTTTGCTGACATTTTAAGACAAACTTGTCAAAATTTGTGTTCCAGGGTACCAGCTTGTGCGGGATTATTACAGTATTTTAAAACAGAATGACTATGTAAATAGATATCGTTCAAGCAACAAGCATATTATTCTTTAAATCAAATGACAGCTTATTAGTGGAACATTTATTGGCTACTTAGTAATGCTATTAAAATGACAATATTATTTTTTCTAAACACATTTACTGCAGCACAGTCGAATATATTATTGCGTAAAAGTAGTTCGTGCTTTTACGCGAATATACAAGTACTTTTCATAAGATTTCCATATCTAGTTGTGCGTTTGGTTATTTGCATATATCATTGATTATTTATGTCCATATATTACTTAAAACAAACTTTAAATTTAGATGTTTACAGAATCAAATTTTTTAAGCGAAGTTATTTATTTTTAGGTGTTGCAGGGCACTTCCGGGTTTTATCTTTTGGCACGTGAAAACATTGATAATTTCTTTTTATATTTCAGTTGTAAGGATGTGTTCTGCCAATACAATTAAATGTCAAGTGTGCAATGAAGAAACTTCTAAATATAAATGCCCAAAATGTCTATTACGCTAGTAAGTATTGCGTCTTTTTAAACAGATATGTGAAGTGTTGTTCTCGTTAGTAGGCTACAGTGGGGGTCGGCCTATTCAGCAGAAAAAGCAGAAAAAGCAGGAAGGCCTAAATAGCAGAAATTGACGCCAATATAGTGGTCAACCAGTTAAAGGATTATGTAACCACACTGCAGGGGTTAATTGATCGGTAAATATCATGGCCAACTGGGTCAACTGAAATTATCCCAGCCCAGTGGAAGTACATGTATCCTTATTAAATTTGTTTTTTTATTAGGACTCCTAATATTTAATATTATTTTATAGATAGAGGTATAAAACAGAAAAAGCAGAACACTTTCTGGATCTTTCATGAATTCATGCATACACAGGATTCAATTAAACTGGCATTTGTCTATACTGTTTCAAACAAAATGACAATTGATTAAACTGACATTTGTGATAGAATTATGATTAAAGAGAAAACACACGGAAATCTAATAACAAATTTAACTCCAATAAATTCATCAATTAGCAGTTGACTGGGGGTGGCCTTTGAAATTTTAAGATCATTAGCTTCTCTATTGATTTTGCCACAACACTGCATGATTGAAGAAGGTCTTAGTTCTAACCTGCTGTTGTGGTAAGACATATAATTGAAGTTGCTCTTAGTTTTGACATTTAGGGATATTATATCAGTGGTGTACATATTTGTTAAGCCATACAAGGGTTAGAAACGGTGTAGCTATTAACTAATTACATATAATAATATATACCCAAGTCCAGTAAATCATAAATAATTTCAAATCAAGTCGAAATATTTGAAAATAGAAGACAAGCAAACATATGATTATCAAATTAGTTAAATTCAAAATTATTATATTTCATTCAAAAAAAGTAAGCATTTTAGAGTCCTAATTGGTCCTCTATGTTGATAAAATTTCAAAGGGTTTCTATACCTGAGATAATGTCAGTTGACCTTCATAGTCACTTATCAATTAACCCCTGCAGTGTGGTTACATAATCCTTTAACTGGTTGACCACTATATTGGCGTCAATTTCTGCTATTTAGGCCTTTCTGCTTTTTCTGCTTTTTCTGCTGAATAGGCCGACCCCTACAGTGGCTATAGAGTGCACGACCAACAAACAGGATTTTTTGTTGTTGAAACAAGACTTCTGAAATAATCTTTTGAAAGGGCTTTGTTCGTCGAAGTGAATGAAATATGGTTTTACATCTTTATTTTAAATATCTAACACTCTCAACGCTCTCATCCTAGTCTACCCCTACACGTATATTATACGGCTAATCCTAGTCTAAACTGTGTATCTAATAAAAATCAATGAGTACTGCACACCCAGTTCGTGCATTTTATTGTTCAAACAATCGTAACACAGCTATTAATGAACCCTCAATACTGTTTGATGTGTCAATATAAAGCTACTTTCTTATATTGTCGCATGATAAACTCAGTTGTTTTTATTCATTGAAATTATATGATCTATGGTGCAATTCGTTGCATGCACACCCAGTTCGTGCGTGGCGATAATCGGGGATTTGAACATGTTTATTTACATTAGATCGTACTAGAAATTTGATTTTTTCACTTTGGCACCGGGAAAGCAATAGTGTTTAAAGTAGTAATATTGCGTGCTAATTGTTTGGAGCCTAACAATTTTATTTAAATAACACACAAACTGGGTGTGCACACGAACTGGGTATGCAGTGCTCTACATGTAGGTTTAGCTACAATGAGGTATTAAGATTTATTTATATATGAACAGTTAATATGAATGTTTTGTATAAATCAGACAACCATTTGATGTTCTCTTTTGTTTTTCAGTTGCTCAGTTGCCTGCTTCAGAACTCATAAAGGTGAACACTTCTTTTGTATAATTATGTGGGTTTTTTTTCAAATCTGTACAGAATTTTTTCATTTACTGTTGTAAGAACTAAAATATTCGGTTGTAAGTAAAAAAAAAAATCAGTATACTCAAAAATAAATTTTATATTTTATTTAATTTTATCTTTTATAATGTAGATATTTTTAACTAATAAGTTATCACAGTCAGCAACGCGTTTTTTAAAAGACGCTAGAGCTTTCCTGAACAAGAGCTTAAAGAACAATACAATTAAACATAGAATTGCAACATGCTGCAATCTCTATTGAGCTTAAAAAACTTGCAAACATTATTGTAGACACATTTTTTTAAGGTCACCTTTTATTTACTCAGGTGACCTATTGAATCAGGCGTCGTCCGGAGCGGCGTCAAACATCTTCTTCTCAAAACTGCTGGGCCAATCTTAACCAAATTTTGTATGTATCTGTAGGGTAGACAAGAAATTGGCAATTTCAGACCTCCACCCCAACTGAAGGTAGTAATGGGGTAAAAGTGTAAAATTACTGCCATTTGGGCCCATTATTAGGTCAATTTTACTAGTGAATCACATTCTTATTACCATTCTTATGCACCATTAAAATCAATATTCTATAACCACAAACTCCAGACACATCGGCTCCAAAAAATGTAACCACTTCTTGGAAATAGATGATACTGCTATAAATCAATAATCAGCCAATATATATACCAGTGACATTATTAGGTGGGGGGCGCTTTTCATATATTTCATGACTCCCAGGGAATTATTGAGGAATCCCTGAAAAAACATCACAAACTGCTAATATTTGTTGATGCTCAGGTGACCGTTAAGGCCCATGGGCCTCTTGTTTGAAAAAGCGTTGCTGATTCTGTCCACAAACCACAGCCATACGAACTATCAATATATGCAATCATGGAATGGGGTAACCTTTTACTCTGCCTGAAAACCTTCTTTAATCTACTAATCATCAGCTTAATACCTGTAGAATAGATACCCTTGTAATGACAATTCAGTCAGTCGTTATTTTGCAGTTTATACCTACTAAGTGCCTCCCCCCTTACCCGAAATGTTCTAGTTAGAATTGAAAAGAATTTGGTGTACTTTGGGTCTATTTTGAAGTACATTAAAGAGTAAATGAGACAGTTAGTGCACCTTTAGTGCATATGTGCAATCAAGGATTTATTTTGAAAAATATTAAAGTATTAATATCATGTACATGAATATCCTACCTGGATTAATATATTTAAATGTAGTTTCATAAAATGCAATGCGGATTAAAATTTATCACCCATTGTTCTGATCTAAAACGGGTGACAGTTTCCAACCTCATACAGTGCACACATGAACACAAAGAAACTGAACAGCAAATCATTAGACAAAAAGTAAT
>CM032660.1:1921362-1964411 GCA_019095985.1 Streblospio benedicti | reverse complement strand
GTTTTAGTTTTCTCCAAACTTAAATACTTCCTTTGGGGAAAATTTCTTTTAAACCCCAAAAGTTGTATGGTTTCTTTCCTTTTTTCCAAATGGGAAGTTTTTCCTCTTTGAGCTTGGTTAAAAAATTTTTTTAATTTAATTTTTTTTCCGGGTTTTTTACAAATTTTAAAAGGTTTTTAAAACGAGAGAAAGAAGATAATGGGGGAAAAAAAGTCGCCAGTTTTAAATTTTAAAAATTTTGCAAAAAAACTTTTAAAGAAAAATTTAAAAATTTTGGGGTTAAAAGGTCCCAGTTTGTGGGGATTATTGATTTTAAAGAGAAGGACTTTTAAAAATTTAATATGCAAGAAAAAGAATATTATTTTTAAAATAAATGAATTTTATTTTTTAAGGGGAAAAAATTTTTTTAAATTAGAATGCTTTTTAAAACCCCCAAATTATTTTTTAAAAGAAACACTTTTTTACTCCACGGGTCGGGGCCTAATATTTTCCGTTTAAATGTTGTTGAAACAAGACTTCTGAAATAATCTTTTTGAAAGGGCTTTGTTCGTCGAAGTGAATGAAATATGGTTTTACATCTTTATTTTGAATATCTAACACTCAACGCTCTCATCCTAGTCTAGCCCTACACGTAGAGCTGAGTTAATACCCTGTATGCTGGGAGAGACCCAGGAACGAACATACGCTGTATATCTACGACTAATCTAGTCTAAACTGTGTATCTAATAAAAATCAATGAGTACTGCACACCCAGTTCGTGCATTTTATTGTTCAAACAATCGTAACACAGCTATTAATGAACCCTCAATACTGTGTGATGTGTCAATATAAAGCTACTTTCTTATATTGTCGCATGATAAACTCAGTTGTTTTTATTCATTGAAATTATATGATCTATGGTGCAATTCGTTGCATGCACACCCAGTTCGTGCGTGGCGATAATCGGGGATTTGAACATGTTTATTTACATTAGATCGTACTAGAAATTTGATTTTTTCACTTTGGCACCGGGAAAGCAATAGTGTTTAAAGTAGTAATATTGCGTGCTAATTGTTTGGAGCCTAACAATTTTATTTAAATAACACACAAACTGGGTGTGCACACGAACTGGGTATGCAGTGCTCTACATGTAGGTTTAGCTACAATGAGGTATTAAGATTTATTTATATATGAACAGTTAATATGAATGTTTTGTATAAATCAGACAACCATTTGATGTTCTCTTTTGTTTTTCAGTTGCTCAGTTGCCTGCTTCAGAACTCATAAAGGTGAACACTTCTTTTGTATAATTATGTGGGTTTTTTTCAATTCTGTACAGAATTTTTTCATTTACTGTTGTAAGAACTAAAATATTCGGTTGTAAGTAAAAAAAAAATCAGTATACTCAAAAATAAATTTTATATTTTATTTTATTTTATCTTTTATAATGTAGATATTTTTAACTAATAAGTTATCACAGTCAGCAACGCGTTTTTTAAAAGACGCTAGAGCTTTCCTGAACAAGAGCTTAAAAGAACAATACAATTGCGAACATAGAATTGCAACATGCTGCAATCTCTATTGAGCTTAAAAAACTTGCAAACATTATTGTAGACTACATAGGCTTTTTGAAAGTACGTTGTGAGAAATTTGTCCACAAACCACAGCCATACGTACTATCAATATATGCAATTTATGCATGGAATAAGCACTTTTTAATCTCGTCTGAAACCTTCTTTAATCTACTAATCATCAGCTTACCTGTAGAATAGATACCCTTGTAATGACAATTCAGTCAGTCGTTATTTTGCAGTTTATACCTACTAAGTGCCTCCCCCCTTACCCGAAATGTTCTAGTTAGAATTGAAAAGAATTTGATGTACTTTGGGTCTATTTTGAAGTACATTAAAGAGTAAATGAGACAGTTAGTGCACCTTTAGTGCATATGTGCAATCAAGGATTTATTTTGAAAAATATTAAAGTATTAATATCATGTACATGAATATCCTACCTGGATTAATATATTTAAATGTAGTTTCATAAAATGCAATGGGGATTAAAATTTATCACCCATTGTTCTGATATAAAAACGTGACAGTTTCCAACCTCATACAGTGCACACATGAACACAAAGAAACTGAACAAACAAATCTTTAGACAAAGAGCTAATCCAATTCAGGCAGGCCATTGTTATATGTACATTGTATGTTCTACACACACCAAAAATTATTTTCAATTTGTGTGCAATTAAATGGATAAACCACATGGTTAATATGACTCCCCACTGAAAGAAAGTGTGAGTTATACAAGGTGTTTCTGCAAGCTCATGATATTAATCAATACTTTCAAGGTGTGTCATTCTTGAAATCTTTTTTTCTCTCCCCAAATCTTCGATACTTAGTAATTATATAATATTTCTGTATTTGTTGACAAAACTAAAGGTTTGTACCGGTATTTGAAATATGTTCTGTAGAAAACAGCTTTCTATTTGTGTCTTGTAATCTTGCCCTGTCGAAAACTGTCTCTATCTGCATTTTCACGAACATAATGTGTACGAATAATAGAATGTTGTTGGGTATATATTGGTGAACATTTATATTATTTTAAAGACAATCGTATATACTACAAGCATGATAAACCTGTTTTATATTAATGTACACAATGAAATATACACCCACATTGAGTATACCCTAGTTTTTAACAGACCATATTAAGTCACTTGTCAAGAAGCATAATCCTGTGGTCAAACAATAAAAGCCAATTGAAATGTGATTACAATGAATTTAGCATTGAAATATTGCTGTTTGGTGAATAGGAGAGGATTCTGTATACATTGATGGAATTAAATGTTTGTTAATCCTACTGGTATGGTTCAACAATGGCATTATTAACGTGGCCTGTCAAAAACTGTAGCATTTGCTCTAGTGATTTTTATACCAAAGTCTGCTTAGTTTTGACTTGTGAACAGATTTGAGCAGAAACCTTTTTACCAGTTGTTAAACTAAGGGTTACTCTTTTGTGGGTTACATGTCAAGCTGATTAGACTTTGAGTGGATCAATCTTGTAACACTTGTAAGTAAATTTATAGGTCAGGTAGGGGAAGTGGGGGACTCATTTTTTAATCATTTTTCTGGAAGGGTATTCAACTTTTAGAAGCTAATAAAAAAAATCAAAGAGGACATGCAGTTTAAAAAACAAATGACTTCCCTGCCCTGTAGAAGGATAATCTGTCCCTCGTGACATTTTCAACTAATGAAAATATACTTTTTATGTGTATTTGAAATGTGCTACTAGATCTAGAATTATGTTATCTTGCTATTTGTCATTCATTATAGAATCTAAATGTGAAGTACAAGAATCTATCTTGGAATCTGGTCTCGCTGGTCCTGTAACTGTACTAGCAAATAACTTAGGTAAGCATTTTAACATATTCAGTTAATAGAATCAATAAAAGTTTTTGCAAAATTATTTTTAAATGTTTTTTTTTTTCTATAAAAATTTATAGAAATAACTAATTCCATTTTATTTGCTTCTGATATAAGATTTACCACTGTGCCCACAATAAAAACCATCATCATTACAGTCCAAATGATGATGTTAGGGGCAGTTTTTACATACATGTACTTTGTTATGTTTTGCACCGAAGAAGAAAATTAACAGCACAATAATTATTTATCTGACTGACAATACATTTCAGAGTTTTGTTTATGATAAATACTAGCTTGTGATATAGGTACTGTACCCTATAGTAGACAAAAATAAATGATTACCATCATGTTATATATGTTACGGATATTGCGACCAGTAATAGGCTGTATCATATTTTAGATTTTAGAGACATGAGGATCAAAAATTTCATAAAAACAAAGATGTAAAATAAATAATACAGTGTCTAAAAATGTTCCAACTTCTCTTATAATGAATAATGACTTGCTGCTTAGAACTAATTTAAGCACCAATTCTAGTTGGTAACATTGTTACTAAGGGGAAATGCCATATCTTTAGGTGACAAATGGTGTATGTTCTCATGTAGGAAAATTTTATGGGTAAAGTAACAATCATTTTTGTAGGAAGTGTACTGTAGTAAAGATATCTGACTCAAGACTGATTCACTAGGTATCATGTACTACATGTATTAATTTTGCTTTGAACCTAGGTAAAATTTCAATCTCAAAGATGGACTGTACTATGCTAAAGTAACTTGACTATTTTTCCCTTCTTAGAACATACATTTAAACAAGATGAAGAATCTGAGGACAGAGTTCCTGAAGAAATCATGGAGAAACTAGGTTTGTTGTTATTCTGTTCAGTATGTCATTCATAACATATTATTACTCAGCATCCAGGTATGACCTAAAAAACAAAAACCATCACTGCTCATTATTTTCAACCTGGCATGTCAGTTTTCTTAAATAGTCAAAGTACGAGTCTGTTACACATGCATTGAACAACAATCTTGCTCTGCATTAACCTACAAAATCTTTTATCATTTTGAAACAAGAACACTGTTAACACTTTGCTTGTAATCTATTTCCAATAAAATGCGTTACTTAGTATACTAATTAAGTAAAACTTAGATGATCTGTTACACATTAACAAAGAAAAGTCTTCAATAATTGATTCCAACTCATGAGTAAGGTTTGTATTACTATCAATGTATGTTGTTGATCATGGACAGAATATTGAGTCTGATCTTAAATATCGCCCAAAGCACATCAATGGTATTTGAAACCATTTAGTACAGTATATATTTAGTTGGATTAATTTATTTTCAAGTGTCTTGCGTTTTTGACAGGGACCAGGGTTGTCATAACTGTCTATATTTGAAGGGAAATCCTTTTTATTCTCATTTCCCATGGGATAGTATTTGAACACGAAGTCCACGGTTTAAGCTCATGGTCTTTAATGCATGGAATTAGTATTTATAATTATTTATATTTGGAATTTTCTTTTACTTGTAGGTCACAGTGATAGAATAAAAGACATTTTGAAAAATCCACATTTACGAACACTTGTGAAGTCACTGGATTCATCAAATAATCCAGATTCAGAGATTCAAAAGCTAATGAAAGAACCTCTTTTTTCTGAACTAGCTGATGAAATTTTTAAAGTCATTGAACCAAATCAAGAAAGACATTGATGAACTGCAGCAGTGATGTATTGACTTGATTTTCCTTCGATTTTGTGATAGGTAAAAGGATTATCTAAAACTATGTGAAAATATATTTTCACTGGCCACATATTGCTGCAGTAACTCTAAACTTTTTTTAACAAAGGTGGATTAATTTATTTTCAAGTGTCTTGTGTTTTTGACAGGGACCAGGATTGTCATAACCGTCAATATTGTTGAAGGGATATCATTTTATTCTCATTTACAAGCCCATGGGATAGTATTGGAACCCTAAGTCCACCTTTCATTGGTAAAATGTAACTATAGAAACAAGTGTAGACTCCTCTAAGGCTGTGAGATTATAATGAAATTGATAAAATGTATTAAATGACTTTTTTTTTTACATAATTTTGTAACCTTTTTGTACACACACACTTTTAAACATATTTTTCTACAATAGCAAATATATACAGACTTCTCAATATTGAAAATAAAAGAATACTGATAACTAAGTGTAGAACTATTTTTTTGCTAGTTAAATCAATTATCTGATTTTTGTCACTTGACATCCTGCCATGTAACATTAACTAAAACTGCACAAATATTTCTTGGTAATTAATTTTAATCTACTATGAGCAAAAATGGGAATTACAATATCTAGCCAGTGATAGAGGTACTTTTCCATGTGGCAGTTAATATAGAAAAAATAGTGAAATTAATATCCATAAACAATAACAAAATATTACATCAATATGATATAAATCATAAATAACAATGTATAGAAGAATAAACTACCAAAACACCTACAGTTGTAAGTTAACATTCATTCAATTCGAACATAAAATAATCACATCACATTTTCACTGCTTGATATATTTTGTACCAAATTGCAATTCTTTATTAAAAAAAAATTTATTTCAAAACATTCACTAACATAAACATGTGGTATGAATTAAATTCATTAAAATAAGATTTATAACAATTAGCTTTAAGGGCTACAACATGAGCACATCTATATACATCTACATAAAACCTTGCAACTAACAATATACCCAATGGATAAGCTATTGTAATTCATTTGTAATAATGTAGGATTATAGATTTATGATATTGGATAACAATGATCACTCGCTCATCATATATGAAATTCACAACATAAAAGAAAAATATTAATACCCATCACGATTCACACCGTTCAAATACAAAAGCTGTTCAATAAATTGCTGGTAATTTGTGTACTTTGCTTCTCAAATGTATAAAAAAAAAATAACATTATTTTTTGTATATAAAACAGTAACATTGATTTTTATAGAACAACAAAAAAGTAAAAGGAATCTTTATCTAATACTAAAATGTATTTTGAAATGCTTAACTAGCTTTTAACCAAACTTGCATTTAATGTTTATCAAAAGAGCAATACATGCATACTTTTGACCTAATACAAGGTCTATTCCAATGGGTATTACCCTAGATTAACTCTGGCAACCTTTTTTCATTCCTATTGGCAACCCGGCATATGAAGTGGATCAGCCATTGAAATAAGACTGGTTTCCTTACATAACAGCCCGAGCGAGAAAAATCATATTTTATCGCTTGCCCAGGTGATTTACCACTTGTTTTGGTGACAAATGTGGCACCTGGGTGATGAAACATTTTGAATGCACTAGAGGACAGCATCGTCCCGTTTGGAGGTGCTGACAAGTTCCAATATACTAGGTAATCATGACTGGAATGCACCTATTAGTTTTTACACTTGACTGGATCGCTCACACAGCAGAACCAATGTACTAAAGCTAATAATAAAAAGTTCTATCAATACTGTTTAGGCAGCATATATGTTTACAAATAATCCAGATTACTTTTCCAGGATTCATGCATCCATCAGCTCAAATTTGTCAGTTTGAAAATGATCCTAACCTACTGGTATGACTTCCAAATGTTCAGCTGTGAAAATGTTTCGATTTCAGTGTTTTAAAGAACATTCATTCATTATTATGATAAAAACACTTTGCAACTTCATCTTGATAACACAAAGATGGTGTGCTCAATTTTTTAAATGAATTATGACATTGTATACAAATGAAATTAGTCATCATAATTCACACCTGAGCAATCCACAAGCAACAATTGCTGACCAAATCTCACCTACTATTAAAACCAAAATAGTGTCATACACGCATCCTAACTCACATCAACCACACTGATTTCAAAAAGATCCCACATAACATTGAATATAATTTATACACCAACTTAGGTGAAGTGTTGTCTACAACTTTTGTAGAGGTTATGATGACACAAACTAGGATGTTTATTTTCTTTAAAATGAAAATCATTATGAAGAAATAACATCACAGTTGTTCAAATTCACATGCTTAATGCTAAGACATTGGTACTTTTAATTCACTATATGCTTACCCACATATCTATTATTTACAATATTATTGCTAAAATCATTTTAAGCGCTGCCACTTGTGAAATTGTGGGACATGTTGAGTTACCGGGTAAAATATTTTCTAATACATGTATTACTTCAATACATGTACTTATAAAAATATATGACATTACAATGTAACTTTGAACATGTATGGCAAGTTTCCGTGACTTGAGGTCATGTTTATGAAACATGATTTCTATAGTCTTAATATGTGACATAATATTATTTCAGTCCACCAGAAGTTTTTAGTGTGATAAACACAATACATGGATGATATAACTTGATTTCTGTATGAATTTAGATTATCATCCAAATTAAATGTTGTCTTCAGTATCACGGTCTGAAATAGGCATATCCGAGGAAAGTTCATGACTAAATTAGATACATGATCAAAATCGAACAATGTTACCACATTGCGGCAAGTACCTACATCTCAATTGTTTCTTGTGTATATTGCAAGTGTTTCAATTTCACCACAATTGAATTTTTACAGAAAAAACAGCTGTTTGAAGCGCAACGTTGGTACACAAGAAGCCTTGATTTAAGATCTCTCCTTAACAATGGATCTTGCAGTTGTTATCTTTGCAAAGATACAAAAAGTGATAGCAGGATGGCTGACCATGTCGTACTGATGATAGAGGATGCGGTGCTTCTCACTCGCTGTGGATCTGCTAACAGAATGAATAAAATATATCATACGTGTTTTGTGAAATCGATATTTGAAGAATCTCAATTATAGGTGCAACATATTGTATGTGATCATACGTATCACAACCAGAAAAGCATTGTATAAAACAAAATGACACAAGGAATTGGTAGTAAAATCTGCAGCATTAGTAAGGAATATGGCAGACAGAAATGTACATAATTTCCGTGTTTGAAATTGAAATACCATACCCTTATCTAAGAAACTGAAATTCATGTTAAATTTGAAGTGAGTGCATGTATAACTACAAATATTCATCATACTACCTATATGTTATCCAAGGAGCATCATGTGACAATCATGATCTGTGATTATATGTGATATTATATTATATTATACGCTATATAGATTTTGATTGTACTTGTTTTCCTGAATAAAACTAATCTAATCTGATCCAAGGGAAATGTTTCTAATTGCAAAAAATAGTTTTATACCAAATATTTTTCTATATAGTGATTAACCAACGGTGGTACTTCTAGCAATATGAAAATTATGTAAGATAAAATAGTAAATAAACTTAATGCTGACAAGAATAATGATCAATGGATGAATTATAATAGAATTATATATTCACAATGACATTTAAATACAAACATGCATTAGCTAGTCATAATCTCACAATCTACTAATGAGCATACATGTATATGTTGATAAAAATGGATATGTTGATAATAAAGATCATTCAGATTATCATACACATTACATGTACAATATTTGTCAAAAAATAAACTTGTGTGCAAATAATATGAGTAAAAATACATCACAGCGTAGAAGGTTACGACTGGTATATTCAATCAAACTATTTATTACAAGTTAACCGTGCTATGAAGTTAACAAAAAGCCAACCAAAAGCAGTTTTAGAAGTATTCACTTTCTTAGCTCTATTATGAACATTTTTTTTGTTAAGTACAGCACAGTAAAAAATGTTCATTATTAAAATATACGAGAGTTTAGTTAATTCTTTTAATATACCGGTATTGTGAAAATAGAGTATATAATTTGAAAAAGAAACAATAACAAATATTTAAAGACTACATTCTAAAAATCATTTGGGAAACTTTTCCGCTTCTTGACAATGCAAAATGATCCACTTAGAAGAAGTCTCAAATTTAGACAGACATGTTTAGATGTATCGTTACGAGGAAGTGATGGATGGGCATGCAAACTTAAAAACAAAATAAACTTTAAAAAGCAATTAACAAGCTTCTCAAGACTATGTTTAACATGCATTACCTTCATCAGTTTCTATCAAATGGTCAGTAAAATTTCTCCAGTTATTTATTAGTACGAAATTAATGTCTTGGTATTAATACACGAAAATGCTCGTCTTAGTGTCAATATTTACTAAAATCAGATCAGTACAAGGCGAGTAAGAGGCGAGTACTCGAGTAGCAAAATTCCTGCAAGTGGGGACCCCAATATATAGAACATGTACTATATTTAATTGACTGGGAGTCATTTACACAAGACCCTTGTACAAGCAAAGAGGTGTCCCACGGTCATATGACAAAGTGCCACCATAAAGAAGTATGTCCCCTCAGCAGTGCTTACATGCAAGCATTAAACCTGAACACAACAGTGCTGCAGGGACATTGCAAAAACAGGATGATACTGGGTAACATGGCCACTATGAGCGAAATAATTTCAATCTAGGAGTTCATTTCCCAAAATAAAGTATCTTAGTATTCTAATGTGTTTTTCCCAAGTTTGCTTGTGAATTCAATTCTTTTCTTTTCTCTTTCTGTATTTTAATAATAGCAGGAATAGCTTTTACTATTCATGCCTATACATAGTGATATTTTACAAATAATTGTGATTGTATTTTCTTTTAATTGAACAATTGAATAGGTACGAATTAAACTGATAGACACACTGGTTAATTTACTTATCTGCTGACATTCCGAAAGAAATGCATTAAGTGGCAATTCCAGTAGTTTGCTTCTGATAAGATACATTTGCAATGAAACTATGTACCCTGTACCTTGAGAAGCAGCAAAAAAACAAAATAAACAAAAAGCAGACAACAATCTACCTCGTGGACGTGGACGCTTACTGGGTTTGTTGTTTGTTGAATAGGCTGGGTTATTTGGTTTGTGCTGAACCTCAATCGCCTCCACCACACCTTCAGATACGGTCACTGTCACCTGAGTGCAACAAATAGACAGAATAATAACGTGAAGTTACATGTCTAGATATCATTAAGTAAAAATTTGAATATGATTTTCATACATACCTCTTTCGTGTCAACATCATTTTTGGCTGATAAGTAGAAGTTCGTAAGATGCGAGACATTGAGGGACTTGATGATGAGAGACACATGGGCATGGGAATCACTGAATGCCTGAAGTGGAAGACTTTGTTTAATCGCAATGTACTTCAATTTTTTTTACACTCATTGTATCATGCATCATGTAAAAGCATACCACAAATGCCAATGTATGTGTGACAGCCCACCCTACCTTCTCCCTATGGATGAACCTGCTTTCCTTCGGTGGTAGACTGAGGTCAATCTCTGTGGCTGACTCACGGTCATCACCATACCACCAGGACAGTGATGATCCAGGGTTGGAGTGCACATCGCATTTGATGGTCAGTGGCCTGCCAAGCTGACCAAACCACTCATATTTAGGACAAGTGATGATTGGTGCAACTGAAAACATGTACAGAAAAATAATGATCATATAACAAGCTGTAGTGTGGAGTAATATGATTTGAGCTAATTTGCTTTTTGAATGAATTACCTTGATTATCATTCCAAATATGTATTTCATCTATTTTATTTTAGTCAACGTATAAATCATTTGTTTAAAGATGGATAAATTTAGCAGATTTTGAATCTTGCAATAGTTTTAAAGTCTCACATTCAACATTTAGTCGAACTGATGCTTCTTGATCTTCATAGCCCTCGACTTTGGCAGTACATGTTAGATTCTTGTCATGGAAATCTGCTTTTGGTGTCATTGTGTCCATCGACATCTTGATCTGCAAAACAAAAACCCATGTAAAAAGAAATTGAAATATGTACAAATAATTCAACATATCTAATGTATTTGTTTCCTCCTTCACATACTGCTTTTTATTTTCTAGACTTTCAATATAGAGAACAGGGAAACGAATGTATATAACAGATTCTTTGATTATTCTTTTAAACAACAAGTAAATACTAACTAAAACCTTCATATTACTTATTTTTAAGATTATACAACTTTGTTTTAGATGTTCATAACCGTTCATAGCATTTTGTCTCACGCTACATAAAATAACAGTGCAACTGACCTCAATCGAGTCGTGAGCCGCTCGTCCATTAGGCTTAATCTGACGAGGAAAATCCTCACGGACAAACCGGCCCAACTCCGTGTTCCCACCAATCTGTAGAAATATAAACAGAAAAGATATGATTTTTGTAGTTACAATACATTGTAAAGTCTACCAGGAATAATTATTAAATCATGTGAATTATGTGTGAATATTTATCAAATCATGTAAAAATCTTGCACATGTGTATATGTTAACATTCTAGTTCAGCTACTCAGATAAGAAGAAATTAGCATAATATGTGCGCTCATACAGTTTCTACGGTCAATTTAGTATTTATACCTTATTGTTGTTATTGATGAAAAATGCTTACTTGTTTTTATCAAATATCTTAAATGATTATTTATTTACAAATTCTATAGGTGATTATTGTGATACTCTGAGCTTCCTATTATATCACTTCGACAAGGCATGTTTGAAGCGGCGATGTTTTATCATTATCGTTATAAGGACGACAAGTCTGGTACCTGTACGTCGAGAGCAGGTGACAAGTGCGTTCCGTCCATCTTTACGATGCATGTGAGCCGCGACTGCTTCCCCTGCCGCAGCAGCACCTCGCTGTTTTCCTCCAGTCGCACCCCCGCCGCCCCCTCACCTCCGGCATACTCCCAGTAAATATCCTCCACCGGCACTGCAGACAGCATAGACATAACATAGACAATCTGTGCACAGTAGTTACCTAAGTCTTTGAAAAAAGTTGTGATTGCTGGTTGAAGTAGGACATTTGTGGTCCTCGTATTGATACCAGAATATTGTACTTTTGTGTTTTTAAGACCAAATGCTATCTATCTACAGTTGAACCTCCAATAAGACCACCTCTCTATTATGACTACCTCCATAGTAAGACCACTTTTCATGGTCCCAAACCTTCATAAAGCTACCAAAAGGAACATCTATGTAGAGACCACCTCTGTATTAAGACTATCTAACACTGGTCCCCACGGTGGTCCTAATAGAGAGGTTTTACTGTATCTATATTGGATGGCATATATACCTATTTACTGGTAATCTTAGTTTTGATTATATAACCATAAATTATTTCTCACTGAGAGGATATGTGCCCAGGCTATAACACTATTGTTCCTGTATATTGTTTTCTCACCATAGGTATTGAAATTAACTACAGTTGGGGTGTCATTTTATAATGTTAAGTATCAATTTAATTCTGTATAATACGCTATCTTATTATTTTTTTCTAAATTATTCTTTCAATTTTTTTATTCATCGTATACATCTCATCAATTTTTAAAAAAAACACACAAAAAAGCAGTGTTAAAACATTTTTGTGGTATACATACCAAGTACTCTGACCATGATTTTGGCTGCATCTTGGTGCTTGCCTTGCTCAAAACACGACAATTCTCCCATGTCTTCTCCACGAATACCTGCAGCGTGATTACAAAACATTTGTAAAATTAACAACACATTCAGAGACTTAATAGACTGAGATTATTATAACAATAACTATGGTTTATTATTGGACATCTATCTATGCATTGTCTCGGATGTTTTTTACATGTACACATACCTGCCTTATTTTTCAAAAGAAAACACATGATTGCATTATGAATGCATCAGCACAGTCTGCTTACCTGTATACTGAAGATGAATGATGATATCATTGCCATCTTGCTCGCTGTTGATGTTATAGCGGCCAGAGATGGCGAAGTTTGGCTTGATTATGTCCATGTCAGAGATGACATCCTCGGTGGTTGTGGACGGCTTGCGGCGGGTGATGCGCACCACACTTAGCAGGCCCACGTCCTTAACCTTAACACATGCAAACACAGACATGGTGATTTCTCTCTATGGCATTGCAATATGATACTAAATCTAAATGGTATCTTCTTCCACATCTCAAGGATTCTAGGTGTCTACAGAGTGCAACTAAATATTCTAAGGAATCTTTTTTATATCTGGCATTGTATTCTTAAAGTTTTCTTTAATATTTACACCAACGATAGTTTACATCTACATGTAAATTGTACTCACTCTACATGTCAGTTTGAGGTCCTGGCCCTGCTCAATCTGAATGTTTTCTGCAGGGGTCCATTCTGCTTTCTTCCCCGTTGATGAAGCAGTCACTATAAATAAACACATGCCTTAACTCCAGATTTATTTTCCAACTATTGTGCCTTGTTTCTTAAAAACAATACCTACTTATGAACTTTACGTCAAAACCAGTTATTTGAATGAGCCTTCTAAGTTTGCATTGTGTATGACTATACTGATGAAATTGGTTGATAAGATTTCATCATTTGAAAAAAAAATAAGTGAAACAGAACCTAACAGAGTAAAGAGCGAGAACTATTAGAATAATGTTGCTTCAGTTTGTCTAAATACCATGCAAATAAAAAATTAACCAAAATTTAGTCCAAAATGTAATCCAAAATTTATTGTAAACAGTTTTCGAACCCACAGGTTCCTTTTCAAACAACATCTTGTCAACATGTTGTTTGAAAAGGCACCTGTGGGTTCGGAAACTGTTTACAATAAATTTTAGATTACATTTTGGACTAAATTTTGGTTAATTTTTTATTTGCATGGTAAGACAAACTGAAGCAACATGAGACCACATGCTATATACCTCATAAATTCTATTTTAAGTTATTAGAATAATGATATATTTAATAAGCAGACTATTCATTCATATAAATTTTTCCTATCATATTTTACCCTTAGCAATGGATTTTTTAATCCTGATTTTTTAAAAAAATCATAACAAAACTTATTTTGTAGAACTTGTTAGTGAAATAATTACTTTTCTATCGCATACAATACACTAATGCTATAATTATGGCAAGTTTTATATTTCGGTCAATAGAAATCAGCAGTCAATGCCAATTTTATTTTTAGATCTTCTGATATGAGTAGAAGCATGACATTTCATGTAAAGGAATTGTATATTGGAAATCTGAAGACATAAATAACCTGACTGCTACTAGTATAAAAACATTACTGTGATACTCTTCACTTCACCTTGGTGAGCTATTTTTCCATGCATAAGGTAGCTTTTGAATAATATCACAAAAACTAAAACTGCTTCTTAAATAAGAAAGTATGAAAAGGCAGTCATTTAACTTTTCAAATGTTTTTTTATGAATTATATTGGTACATTCTTTTGGAATATCCATTACCGATTGTTATGATAGTACATATGCTATATATTTTCACTACACCAGGGGTCACCAACTGAAGTAGCAATTTTTGCAACAACTTAAACTTTCACCTAAACTTGCTGATTTATTATTGTTGGAGATTCCATTAAGGCACTGACAGCGTATTGCCACCTTTAAAGTGATATCAAGAATTCTATAGTGACAAGGATACAGAGGCGTAGGTGGTAAATGTACTGGGACAGACTTCCATTATTTCACATAATCGGGGCTCTGATGAGGTCATGCGTGCACATCTCTTGTTGATACATACTATTAATCATGCCTCTGTAATTAATATCAAATTAAATGCTTCATGTATGGCCACAGAAAAGTGGGAGATTGCTATATTGAATTTCTTATTTGCATTTCAATATTTATACATGTAAGAATTTTGGCAGTCTAATTGATACTTTATGGTCCAGTTAAACTTATTTACCGGGTAGAATGAGCATCAATGATGCAGAACCATTATGAATGCACTTCGAAAGTTTTCAACATGAGCAAATAATTGTGCTGGTCAGGACAGTGACGAGGATATTTCAAATTCAGTCAGAACGCAGATGTTTCAGAAAACTCCCCAGCATCCAGGAATCTACCAAGAATTTTGATACTGACTGCATTTTTTTCAGTTCTGTCTCGTCTGTCCTCTATTTTTCCTATCGCTATATATTTAAAGGGTTTCCACAAAACCTTCATTGTTTCTTCATCTTGTTGAAAGGTGTTTATGCCTCTCTCTCCTGTATCTCAGCACACGCTGTGTGCTTATCATATCCATATCTCACACCTAATTTCAGCAATTCTTTAAAATCAGTTAAATAAATCCAATATCAACCACAGGAAGCAGAAAGAAAGCAAGAAGGTGGCTCTTATCAGGTCTAAGGTGGCACTCTTGGAGCAATGAATACCAGCTTTGGGTTATTATCCACCAACCAATCAGATCACAATCACTTTTATTGCTGTTACTTTGACTTGGGGCCATATGACTACCTTGTGGTCCCTGCTAATCATTTCAATGTACATGTACACATTATTATTTTTTCAGTGCAAGATTTTGTTACTTCCAAATGAGAAATTTGGGTTTGGTGGCTGATGTTGCATTTACTCTCAAACAGATGTTTACAAACAACATGATGTAAACAAATCTTAATTTTGCTGTAATGGGTAAATGCAATTAATCTAGAAGTGTATATTTCTTGGTGAATGATAATCTAAAGTGCATACACATTTTTATGAAGGAAAAAATATTTCATCTAAACTTCATTACTTCAAATGTCGAAAATGTGTAAACTATAATGTAATTTTCATAATCTCATTTTCAAGCTTGATACAAATGTAGTTAACAACCTGATCATAGTTTCACAATTCAGAAGAACCTCCAATTAAGACCACCTCTATATTGAGACCACCTCTGTAATAGGACTGGTTTTCATGGTCCCAAGCGTTCATAAAGTGACCAAAATGAACATCCATATAAAGACCACCTCTATATTAAGACCACCTTACACTGGTCCCAAAGGTGGTCCTAATACATAGGTTCTACTGTATCTATGCACCATCCCAGCATATGGATCATGTAAGTTGATTCACAGCAATATTATATAATATAGCTGTGAGTTTGGGCCCAAGGACTAATAGGGATCTTTTATATTTTGCCATTTGTAACATGATTTACTTATCGTCATATGAAGATAATACGATAATGGTCCCAACTTGATAAAAGAACCCTTCTTCAAAATTGCAAACAAGACACTTGTAAATAGTCTTCAGCCAACGTATCTATATAACAAATGCAAGTATTACTTAGAAAATAATTTTTCAAAGTATCAAATTCCAATTCAATTAGGTTGTCAGCAAATGTTTAACTTTTATTTGAGACTATTAAGAATTCTGTTATACAGGATTAAGTACAGTTGATGATACAACACATAATTATATGCCGCAGGCAACAGTTACCCTCTTTGATTTGATCAGGTAATTAATAGGTAAACACAGGATATGGTGCACAATAGATTATAATGTAAGACACTATATTGGTTATATGTTTATGTTATTATTTTTCCATTGCTTCTATGAAACAATACAATCATAATTATAGGGAACGTTAAAGTGGTTATTATGCAGTTAAATTAATAATAAAAATCATATAAATTCTATTTCCCAAAACATACTCATCAATATGTAACAATACCCGTTACTTTTATTAACAGCTCAAAGACATAGGGCTATCTACTACAAATTCATCTACCAAATGATGAATGAACGTGAAGTATGTCAAAATATGGCCAATGGGAAGAGCACTCCAACAGGGAAATCTTCAAAAAGCACTTAAACTTGAAGTACATCACATGTTTTATGTAATTGATTGATGTGTGAGGGGAGTGGCTACAAGTGCTGACTCTCTACACATAGCAAAGTTTGCACCGTTTAATGGTACACTTCAAAATGTGAATATGTCCTTGTATGATCAAAACGAAGGTAATGTAGGCCTAAGGTAAGATGTCTCTCTTAGTGATGTGTCTCTATTAAAGATGTTTTACTGTACTCCTTCATCCTTTACATGATTCCTTTTGATAGTGATTTGCTGAATTGTGCATTGCGATAAAAGTTAAACATCTTTAAAAAAATTATGTGTTACACGTTTGGGAACCTGTCAACAAGGCCCCTTTGAAATGCCTCTGTAGTAGAATAATGTAAACATTGCAAATTTCAAAACAATTCCACTTTTGTAACTTTTGTTTTTGCTGTACACTCTATGTAACATAATAAGTTTGATCTTTACTTTTGATATAACAAGCATTAAGAAGCATGTTTGTTTGTGGTATTTCCCAAGTATAATTTGGGTGCATTTTCTGTTTCCCTGGAAAAATTAACATGCACCTGGATGTCTTCTGTATCAAAAGTTACTGTGCCCATTAATTGAAAACTGATCATTGTTCGCTTTCAAACTTTGTTCTTGCAGTTTGTGCTAGCTATGCAAACTTTTGGCTAGTTAATTTCATGAGCATGTATTGTGCCAGATTGCTACTACATGTACCAGTATTTTTTTTCAAATTGTGAGCTGCAATTTAGATTTTAAGAACAGTAGAATTCTTCTATATGTTTATAATTGAATAGGTTTTATAGAACCAAATAAAACTAATGTTTAGCAATAAAAGCAGCAACCCATTTAATTAACCCTTGAATGGAGTCTCATTCAAGAGTCACTTTGAAATAAACTAAACAGGTCATGACATACTGAACTTGGATTATTATATTGCTCATATTTCTTGGTTACAAATTACAAAATTTTTCTTTATTTTCCTACCACATACAAAAACCAAAGGTCCTTTTTACTCCCTCCATTCACATTGAAAAACAGAATTTCTATCAAAGGGCCAGATATTGCTCTAGATAAATACTTCTTGTTCTGGCATCGTGAAACACATTCCATTGATACTATTGAGACTATTACATAAAGTCAGAGTAAAAATAAATAATTCCAACATCAGAACGAAAATTGGTTCAAATCAAAATTATGATGCTGCTGAAAGCTACTCATTGGCAATATCACCAAAACAGAAGTGTGGCAACACAGCAGGCTATGAATTTAATACAAGTTATCAAGGACAACACACACATGAAGCCTAAATTCTAATAAATATGACATCTGCTCTAGAAATGAAATAATAAAGATAACAAAAACACATCCAATTTAGTGAAAAACCATGTAAAAATGTGATGACTGGTTCTCCTCCCATGTTAACAAGCAGTAACCACGGTTTATAACCAGCATGGTGATAAACGAAGTTGAGCAATCATCACATACACAATATATGCTCAATGAGTCTTTATTACATCGTTATTTCAACTCTTATTCTAAAAATCTACACTTCCCATCAACAAGTTCATTTCTTGCTGATTAATACTATGCAGCTATAAATTCTATTTATCCTGTTCGGACTTTGGCCATGTACAAGGGGTTTTATAGAATTTTCACCCTGAAAATAAATTTATAGAATAAATCTTTAAAATGATAAACATATTCAATTTGCTAAGCTATAATAGCTACAATTGTTTTTATACGGTGAACCTATAATATTTTTGTCGGACATACATGGATATGACTGCATAATGCAGAATGAAGCAAACCTCGAAGTCTATCTCTAGGATAGGGGAGTCTTAATATAAATGTGTGCGCTAAGTATCAACCCTTTCATTTTTCCAGCAAAAATACATATCTTCTACCATTCCCACATATAATTGTTTATATCAGCTGACATAAACATAGGTTTGTTCTGCAACATAAGCAATCTATTCGTAATATTGGGAGCAAATTGTGTGCATCACGCAATCGCACTCCATCCTTTTTACCACAAACAGAGGACATTTTAAGAGTGATTGAAATATACATAAATTTGATATGTCAATTTGGACAGAGAATTCATATGTAATTTGATTTTCATATGTCATGTCAACTTCAATAACGTTGTAAATATATGGCAGAACTGTCATGCCATGTTCAAAGATAACATTGGAATGTGATGAAAAGTTAAGTTGTTTGATGAAAGAACTCATGTTTTTGTGTTTTATGCCAACATACCAATGGAATTAAAACAGTTATGACTTTGTAATCGAGCTCTAATAGACATAGTTTGCCCAGCTATATCATTGACGTTATTAGCATAAGAAATGCACAATTATTTACTTAGAACCTTTCTACCACTATGAGGAGATTGAGGACGGTGATGAAGGGGTCTCCGTGAAGAAGTGGTCTGTGAAGCGAGGTTCGCAGTGGTCTATCTATGAAGGTTCACAACCATACAAAATGGTCTTATTATACCGGTAAAGGTGGCATCATTATAGAGGTGGTCTTATTTGGAGGTTTTACTATAGCATATTGAAAACCTGACATGCACAACTGTCTTGATCTTTAGGCCCCATAAAAATAATAAAATGTTTCTCGTCCCCTCCCTCCTGTGTATAGTGCAGCCTCCTGAACATTTTTATTGCCTCCCCAGTGATAAAAAATAAAATGGCCCTCCCGCCTGGCTGCAGACAAGACGGCCCTGTCCCTGTCATTTGTTTGCTAGATCTATGCACCTAGATATTATACTTCTTTAATTATACTATATTATACTATAATAGTTTCTTATTGCAACTCAATACAATAAAAGTTGTTTTATAAGTGATGTTTTATGATTTTGATAATAGAAAGACATTGTTCACATATAATCAAAACACATGTAGTCATTCATGGCCCAATATTCAAAATGAAAGATTTCGCGCGAAAGAAAAATAAAAAATAAAAAGTGAATCCCTCCTCAATTTTTTTATAATATAAGGACGGAAAAATCAGCAAAATGAAAAATAAAAAATAAAAAATAAAATTGACCCCCCTCCTATGTGTAGGAAAATAGGCAGGACGAGAAACATTTTATTAATTTTATGGAGCCTTATAATAAGTCCTGTCATATTACATAAAGATTTTTTCTTCTTGAATTCTACGAACAACTGTATATATTTTTTTCCCCACGTTTGCTTGTGAATTCAATTCTACTCTCACTGATATGGCAAGCAAGCTCCTACCACTGTATTGACATAGCTGAAGACAGCTTCCATTTCGCTATTAAAGTGGTCCTGACAGGACTCGAACTCGCGACCCTAAGGTTGTGAGACCAGAATGATACTATCATCCCAAACTTGTGTGTACAACTTGAAGGAGTTTAATTAACTAAAAGAATTTATTTGACAAGCATCAAAAGCAAAATCAGAATACAATCATGTATTTTCTGAGAACTCTTCCTTTCTGTGATATTTATTTTCATGTCTATGGTTGAAATGAAAGGATATGTTATTGAAATGTCAATGTATATAGGAAACCTTACGATACCCTCATGTCATAACTAATAATGAGTAACAACGGTTCTGAACGTTTCAGGAGAGACACAGAAAAATCGTCAAACATCAAGAATGTATTGACACCATCATTGTGGGTTCATGGAATTCCTTTCACACTACCTATGAACGGTCTTAACAACAAAAGGACCTAATTTGAAACAGTGGAAAAGTTCAGTCTATGTATGAATTATTTTTGGTAGCATTTTTTCCTTCACAGGGATCATTCAAAAAGGTCTCCCATCCATACAACCAAACAGTCATTATGGCAGAGTCTTGAGTGTCACCATGAACAAGTCTTGTCGCCTCAGCTGTCCTATATGCAGGCATCAAAACTGAACACATGACATCCCGCTAGAATTAATAATTTCAATATCAATATGACACATAGAACTATATAAAACAGTGCTAACCCTTTTAGTTCTGTGAACTAGCACTCATAACTTGGTCAAAAGAGGTGATGCATGTTAATAGTAGTTTTATCATACATAGTCAAGAACTTACAGCAATAATGTCATCTATGTATTCATTCTAAATATCTTAATATCTAAATATATTCTGGCGCATTACAGTTCATGGGCTTATAACCAAAAAACAGAACTTTTTGGACCTTTTGAAAATGGAAAAAAGCCTTGGGCCTATATTGTACACTAAGCCCATGTCATTTCAGCAAATGAATAAACAGATTTTGACCTTATTCTGATTGCAGATTATAGAGGATTTGTGTCTTTAATGATTGATTCAAACTTGCACCTAAGAATTGTATCTGTTCATTCATGAACATTGATGGAAAATGGCGAAACGTGTGTGAGCTTCTGTGTGCATTCTTTTATTTTCACGTGTTTTTGGTCATTTGTGGGGGGTTCAGGGTGGACATAACTGTCAATTTTTTAAGGTAAAATGATTTTTATTCTCACTTAATGGCCCATGGGCTTATATTTGAGCACTAAGTCTATCTTCGATGTTTGGCCCTTGGGCTAAAATGCGCGGAAATATAGTAGATCGTTTTCAGAGCACCTGGTAGGTAGTAGATCTTTTATCGATTGACTGGAATAGATAAGATCGTTTTAAGTTTGCAATATGTTGAAAATGTCACTCTGAGCACTAACTCATTCCCTGCAATTGAAAAATACTACATGAGTTTATTGCCATACATATTTGTAGTTAATATTTTTCTGGAAGCAACCAGTACTCTTTAGAGCTATTTGGTATTTGCATTATTTCACTTGTCTTTCCTGTACATTGTACTATTAAATGTGCAGGTCCATTGGAGTAGTATCCAACCAACTGTTGGTTTGCTCAACACCTCCTAAAGCTACATGTACCTCGGGACCCGTTGCCAACATTACCACTACCATGACTAAGGTTAAGGGTAAAAGGTGCTACTCTCAATACAATACCTCCTAAATTATAGCTATAAATTATAAACAAACAACTGCAACAATCTACATTCTTTATCCATTTAAATGAATTGTTGCTGAGAAACTGTAGCACATTATAATAGAAAACACATGTGTCCATGTGACAGTATTATGACAATGTGGACACTTGCACTTGCAGTGATGACACATGCCATTTTTGGTGTGGATGGAAAACAGAAGGAACAGGAGTAAACAGTTCACTTATCTGGAATGAGTCTGTCATCTTAATGGATAGGAACTAGAGATTAATTGTATTTTATTACAAATAACTGCACAAAACGCACTAGCGAGGCACTCGTGCTCTGTGCTTAGTTAAAATGGCACCATCAAGGTTGTACAAAAAGGGAAACTGATAACAAATTTCAACTATTAGTGTCAGTCCAATTTCCATCATTGTTATAGCTAAATTGTATATTATGAAAATATAATTGATTGCATTGTTGCCTTTCTACATATTGCTTTAGAAAGTTAATGAGGAGAATGAGGATCAATGTTTTCTTTTAATGTTCTACAAAAACAAAACATTTTACATCTAAACAAGATTAATATCAAGTAAGAAATGACATCTGAACAACAAGATAAAAAGACTCTAATGTGATAGACTTAGGAATTACTGCAATCTGATAAGGGAAGGAAATAATTACATAATGCTTCCATTACTCAACAACCTTTTATAGGAACGATTTGTTTTTGCTTTGTACTACTGTAGTCACTATATACCAACATTACAAATCTCTGCAAGCACACTTTTCTCTGTTAAGCCCGCCCACACTGCTATGACTGCATGCGACGGTATATATGATGTCACGTTGGGCAAAATCTCAGCAGTGTTGACGCTCTTAGAAAGACGATTTAATCAATATCGGGTGCGTCGTAGGCCGCCGTCACGACTGAGCACGTTTGGTCATAGTTGAGTGTCGTCGTAAGTAGTTGCTACTAGTCGTGTTGTTGTAGACAGCCCTGCGATGCAACGGATCGTCTTTGCGTCAATTAGTCATTTAAATAGCCTAAATGACGTCAATTATGTACAGTATTTTAGTTTAGTTTATGAAATACTCGCCTAGATCGCTTCACGATTATGACGAATTGTCGTAGTGATGGTGACGTTAACCGTCGTAAGCAGACCCTACTATTTCGATTTTTCTATACCATGCCGTACATCCTTCATATTCTAGTCACATATAGTCGTAGCGGAGTGGACGGGGATTTATATCTCCAGTTAACACAATTTCAAGTGAGTTCAGAGAGCTTTGTTTTGTAAGAAACCTATGTTAAGTCTCCACCACATCAGATTACAACTTGTTGTAACGCTTGATCAATGGAGCAACATGTCAATCAAATACCACCTTGCAACCAATGTTTAATGTTTTTCACTTTATTCCTACATCTTATCTATTCAACAAATAACAAGACTACAATAAACTTATGCTTATTGCATACCTGTAAATAGTGATACAATTCAACAACCTAGTACTTTCATGGAGTGTTAGTAACAAAAATGATATCATAGATCCATACTACATTATTGAGGGATGCACTTTTCTCAATTTTTTAAAAGTATGATAGTTATTACATTTTTCTGTGCATCTGACAATGATATGGCCTCCTGCACATGCTGTAACCTCACATTACCAATGATTACCACCAACTCAATGCCTCATAAAGCGATCAGCCACTAATCTCTGCTTATCACATCCTCCCACCTATCCCTGATTTATTCCTCATCACTGGCATCATTTATACACACATGACTACACAGATCGTGCAACTTCCATCACAATCTATTACAAACAGTCAAATCAGTCTCAAAGGTTAGTTCCAAGATGAGGATGATCATCACTAGCAAACAAGGATCAACTGGTGGGCTAAACACCCAGTAGTATAAAGTGAAAATATGGTGACCTTGATGAGCAACTGGATGAGGCACCTTGTGGGCGTGCCCTGGAGGGCTGACAGGTGCAGCGATGCGTGCGCATGCTCCCTGGGTGACTAACTGCATTGTCAGCAACATGGGGGAGAGTTACTGAGGGCTTTTGTTCAGCTAGCCTGGGAAAGGCCATTGATCAAGGCTGCCATCATGTGGTGCTTAGGGTAGATTCCCATGAAAAGAAAGGATGACTGCTCACTTATAAAATAGCTCGCTGAATGATGAGTTTAACATTGCCATAAGCCTGTAAAAATGTCAGTGCTCACTTTAGTCAGGCGTATGTCAAGCCAAATTGGCCACAAAAGTTCTAATATTACCAAAACTACCAACGAAGCCTGCCATTTAATTTTTCTTGCTGAAATTTTGTTCAAAAGTACCCATACTGATTTTCAAATTATAATAAAGTTAATAAAATTAAAGTAATTTGTAAATTACTTCAATAACTAATAATTTACAAATTATTTTAATAACCACCACATGAAATAAAAAAGAATCATTGACAGTCCACTGAATGCCAATGACATTAAAATGGCACATGTTCAATGACAGCATCATTCTCCAGCTAGATACTCCCAGGAAACAGATGAAGATGGGATCTCTCAATGACAGCCAAAACAGCGATTACAATTTGGAATGACTGACAGGTGTCTTGTGTATTGTAGAACTGAGCATATAGCTCAATGAATTATTTTGATTTAGAACCTTCCCCCCCCCCACCCCCCAGTGTCATCCGTCACAATATTTGTCATTCTAAGATTCTTCACATTCCTTCATTTCTTGCACAATATTGCCAATCTTTATGCGTGCACTAGTTGATGGAACGTTTAGAAGAGTTTAGACGAATATGAGTAGCTTCATTATCTACAGGATAATTTCAAGATGGGGTTTTCAATCTCACAATCCACTTGGTAAACTAATGTACATCATATTACTTCAAATATTCTCCACTATTTACATGTCAAAACTCATAATGAACATAGTGATAAGGCCATTGTTTATCGGATTATACTATAACTAATCAGGCTTCCTTGGAGCATCCAGTGGATGCAATGATAATAGAATATTGTTATTTTCACTTACAGTGTTTACATTTATTTTACCAAGTTAATAGTAAATTCAATAAGGGAGGGGGTGGGTGGGTAATAAGGGTCCTATTCCATGATAGGCTCTACAATAACTATCTTTTGCCATGAAACTGGAAGAATTAGTGTGGAGTTTATAATCTAACCAACTGTCTGAAACTACGAAATTATGAGAATAGACGTCTTCAAAGTACATTTCATCTATGTATCAAATCTTATCCCATTTAAATAGTACAAGTGCTGCAGCGGTGAGGCCCAGCTGAGGAGCAGCAGTGGTCTCAGCTGGACTGCAGCGCCAGCTGCTACAACGTGGTTTAAAAGGATTCAGACTGTGTTTGCATAGACCCAGACATACAGCATATTGCAATGCATTGGTGAATATGAATATATTCCTTTAATCGAGCCATTTTAATGTGGATTTGCTGAAAATCTATGAGTTCATTTATTATAAGAGTAATAGCTATTTCACAGTTTCCTTTTGTCTTTGCGCAAAAATTAGGCTTTATCATTAACTTTTCATATAGTTTATAATATATACTGTAAACAGCTACTTACGTAAAGCCTCCAAAATCAGGAATGTTCAAATTGTACATACCTACAAAATAAGACACAAATGCATTATGAAATTGTACATAAGAACTATGAATACAAAGCATACAAAGATTAGATCCCTATTTGGCATCTGGCAAGATTATTTTCAGTTCCATTTACTTTTTCACGTAAACAACACATTTTGGATATATGAAAGAATAAGAAAACACTGTTTTGTGACTAACTCAATGTAACATGCTAATGCTTGTGTGCATTATCCAATTGAATAATCTAATTGAAGTACCTGTTGAAGGGCTGCTAATTAAGAGTGAATTCTGGGGTTTAACACAAAATGTGTGTAGATCAACAACAACACCGTTTCTTCAAAGGATGTACATTTAATCCACTAACACAAAACAATTACAAACTCAAAAAAGTCCAAAGTTTGCAAAATCAAAACTGTAACAAATTATGTACAATTCTTCTTATTTTAGTTTTAGTGCATGATTTGTAAATACCTGCATAAATTATAACTGTATTTTGTTACTTGATTGAAAAATGGTACAATATCATGCCCATAATACATGACTACGTTTCAATTTAATACACAAGATAAATCTAGCATTACAAGGAATAGCTAATCACATCTTTACAACAAACATAATTAATTTCTTCAGTCAAATGAAATTGATTTTACCTTGATATCATCTTTCAAATAATATGAACACAAAGTTGAAATCTAATAAAATCAGAGGCAAAACACAACTGGCTGCAATTTTGTACTTGTAACTATTTTGTCCATCCCACATGAAATGAGCCACGATTGGCAAACAAGGTAATTTTTCCCATTAAACTTGCAGTGAGCTAATGGTGATTTAAAATGCAATGGTAATGAAGACAAATAACATTTCAATTTGAGTGGATGCTTATGGTCCAGATGAGCCAGTAAGGTGTGGTCATATATCATGTCTGTAAATGACATGGTTTATGAGCACAGAATTGTGGATGCAGTTACATGATCCAGCTTACCCACTGGTGCAAGTCACCATAGTAAACTTCCAGGTCAGTGGTCAGTGGTCAGTATTATAAAAAATGTAATCACTACGTGTATAAAATGAAAATATACATTAGATATTCGATACGTTAGAAAATGAATGATGTATTTAGTATTTTGAAATGATTTATGATTTAATGGACTTCTATGTAATTATTAAGTCATTAGACTTATGAGTCCAAGTCAGGTAGGGACTATATCACATGGTCTCTGGTGGGATTCGAACCCACGACCATAAGGCATTTGAGCCATGGTTTTTAACCTGGTTCCAGTGGCAGAGTGGACTAGTGAGTTAGCCTGAACTGCTAGGTGATTTGGTGCCATATGGTTGTGGGTTTGAATCCCACCAGAGACTATGTAATATAGTCCCTGGCTGCCTGACTTGGAGTCATAAGTCTCATGACTTAATTACATGTATTTCTGCTGTGTCTTGCTCGATTGTTATGTTTGTCAATTTTTATGCATAAAAAATATTGCTGTTAAAATTGAGGATTTTTTCTCCAATTTTATATAAAAATATGTATTTGGCTGTACCACATAGCCACTGCAGGTACTCGAACCCTGGACCACTACCAAGTTGTGTGGGCAAATATTTCAATTGGACAAAACTGTTTTACATTGACTATTCTTTATTGCTCAACAAATATTTGACATGTATGATACACTACCTACTAATCTCGAGCTACTACTAGAAACAACTATTTGTCAACAAATAGGTATGGGATCTTGCCTGTTTCTAAAATCTGATAGATTTTGAAAATGCTAAAATGTAAAGATGTAAAATTCACAAAATTGTGTTTTCAAATATAATCAATTTTTTTATTCCCCGTAGATACCACATGTTTGTATTTTCTGTATGTAAGTACTAACAACATCGAAGGTGGTCTTAGTAGTCTAATACAAGTTCATGAGCTGGGAATAAAAAAGCATAATAGCGGTACCCATTTTCAGTGGAACAGTGTTAAGATTAAAACATAGGAATTTCCTGTGTTATGTAGTGATATTATGTTTGTAAATTAGTTTTGATTGATCAATTCCATGGGGACCAAATGATCATGATCCTGACATGAACCACAGTTAAATTGGCACCAATTCTGGTGAACAACCTGTAACCTGTTGTAGATAATGAATTTAACAACACAATTTACCATGCGCTACTGGCAAAGTTGTCAATAACCTATTAAAGTCCTCTTCTTGTGATATTTTTCCAGTTTTACACTAATGTCAGACACAATATATTTCAATCATATGACAAATATATATATTAAGCTGTTACTAACAACTTGCTAGTATAGGAAGTGTTTTAGTCCATCTAGGGTTAAAATGTATATATATGTATGTATGTATGTATGTATGTACGTATGTACGTATGTACGTATGTATGTATGTATGTATGTATGTATGTATGTATGTATGTATGTATGTATGTATGTATGTATGTATGTATGTATGTATGTATGTATGTATGTATGTATGTACGTATGTACGTATGTATGTATGTATGTATGTATGTATGTATGTATGTATGTATGTATGTATGTATGTATGTATGTATGTATGTATGCATGTATGTATGTATGTATATATATATATATAAATGAATAAGGGATATTTTTTGTTCCCATAAGGCTTTTTAACCAGAAGATGTACGCCGAGACGTACACACTCCAAATTATGTACGTACAATCAGTACTACTTGGTGGTCGGCAAGTCATAAGTGGCTATGATTATACTGGAGGCAGGGGGGTGGTGATGAGGGTGCATTTAATCTTCTCCAGCCTATTTTGTGTGTGTGGGAGGGTGGGGAGGGGAGCACTTAATCTGTTCCAGAACTCATCCGTTTCAACCCGAGCAGCAGGAAGGATGTGACGGAAATGCATTTCGTCTGTCTCTGTTTTGAACCTGTTTGTACGGAGATGGGGGAGAGAGGGGTGGGGAGGAAAGAGGAGGGCAGAGGTGGAAGGAAGGGTGGAGGAGGGGGGGGGGGAGCATTTAATTTGTTCCAAACCTGTTTTCCAGGGGTTGCTGGGGGGACAGATATTAGGGGGATTAAATCATTGTCATATTCTGTGTATATGGCTGTGAGATATGACATGGAAGGGAGATGATGAAGGTGTATTTAATCTGTTCTGGACCAGCTGGTGGGAGGGATTAAGGGTGGGTAGGGTGGATCATTTAATGTGTTCTGGATCGTATACATTTCAACCCGAGCAGCTAGGTGGGTAGCTACTTTCCAATAAATTTCCAATGAAAAAAAATCAAATCTAAGAAATCTTTAAATTTCTTATACTAAGAGCTCAGCCAATGAATTTCTTCACGCATGATCCAGAACTCATGATCAAATATTCTTATAATTTGTAATAACTTAAGGGTTGTAGGCAATTTTTAAATCATGAAAGATAGTTTCATCTGCTACATCCATGAATTCTTTATAAATCACTACAAATAATTGGTTGGGTGGAATGAAATCAATTTTCTAACACGGTGAATTCTTGTCATTTTTATGGCTGATAATTTCAATTGAATGTTGGTTAATTCAAAAAGCCTTTCATTCATCTAATGTATTTGTATCATGAACAAACCATAAACAGGCAAAACCAACAAGTGTGTTTTGTTGATACTGAGAACAAATGATGTAAGTGGAACATGACAAAAGGTCCGATCCCTATTGTTGGGCAATAACTACTGGCATGATAAGCACCAATTATCAGGACTTCTCGACCATCTTCACAAGTAGACTGTTTGAATGTTATGTGTCATGATGGATAAAATGCATGTGCATGTCTTCAAAAGTACTCAGAAGTAATAATATGGATGAATGATTTAAACAAACCAAGTAACTATTCTCTTATTCATGGAAAAGATAAAAATAACATTCACAAATTATGTTATGTCCATACAACACATCATTCCATACAGTGAGCAATATCTGATTGGTTGTTCATGTACATGTATTAGGCTTGAATGACAAAAACATATCTGAAGAACATTGTCATGATTCAAATGCGACCAACTACATGTACCATGAAACATTTGGGCATTTAAAAAAAGATCTGCTCAAGTAAAGTTGTCTATGTTAAAAAGCATCTGACACTGTCATTTTCACGTGAAAGTGACATTTCTATTCCTCCATCTCAAAATGGAAATCTATTCTATTCAATATTAGTGATAAATCATTTGAACACCTATAAATTCGCACCAGCTTTTTCCCTGAGAATTCATGAGGTGTCAATCTGTTTCATGACTTAGGAAGCTAATCGTTTTATTGGCGTACTTAAATCAAAGCTTATGACCACCGTCATTACATCACAAAAGACCTATCCCAGCATGCTTGTTGGAGTTCTCTTGCTAACAAGGCAAACTCTACACGCCTCTGATAGAAATCCTGTATAAAAGCCTCTTTTGGCATGACTAAGCATCTTATGCATCTTACTGATGGATGCAAATTAGGAAAAGGCTACCTTATATGGAAACCTTTGGTTAAGCTTCATGAGACTGTCAGTATTAATCTGTAGACAATTGCTTGGTACTCTGGGTGACTGCAGGGGGTGTTACAAGCTATTACATGAACAGATGGGTATCACAGGAGGGGGGAGGTGGCAATGGCTACATTGACACTACCAGAGCCAATGCAAATGGTTGGTAAACTGTCAGAAATGGGATAGGACACAATAACCACCTCTTGCAGCTCTCTACACTGGGTAATGTTCAAACAGAACTCACACATTGACCAGATCAGTTTACAATCGTTGGACTAAAAATCAGTAGGTTGATGTGTTTCGAAAAAGACGAAAAAGACAAATGGCATATACGTTTTAGGTTTATTGAAGATATAATTATGATTTTGTGTGTAATCAAATTATCTCAACTATGTAAATTATGCACGTATCATGGACAACTACTCACAACATACAGAAACAGTATAGTGCATATAATTACTTGTATTATAAGCATTTATAACTCAATTAGTACAATTACTATTCATTAATTCATCGAGTCAGATGATAATGACCAAATAAACTTTACATTGTGAATGAATAATTTGTTTCAATAAAGATGATGCCCATTTTGGCAAGAAGAAAGTTATAGAGTGCCAAGAGTATTGACCAATTCACAATGGTCATTACTGGTAGTCACGATGACCATACTGTGGGGATCCTGATATATATGCAGCCGTAATCAACCACCCACAAGCCAGCTTAGGTCTGCAGAGAACAAACTTTTATATGTAAACGTGTTAGTTCAACCAACTAAATTATGTTCCCTAAAAACATTAAGAAAGATATCTGTTGCATTAACAATCTTATATCACAATACTATTCTCAGTTTTAATGAATCCTTGCAAAATTCCATGACTTTTCCATGATCTTGAAATATGAATTTCAATGACTTTTCCAGACTCTGTGGAAATCCTGAACTTATTCATACCATCCTCTGGGATATATAATCAGTCGTATCAAGACATAAAGAGAATGATTTCTCAAGAAGAAACTGAAAAGGACCTCAATGAATGTAGACACTAGACAGCATCTTGACACTTCACTTGTGATCCAATAGGAACTCATTGTATGCATTATCCAAAAATTACAAAATCAGCGACTTTCTTCATATCAACTATGAATCTCACGGTGGAGCTGATATAAGATTGATTGACCACCTGTCATCATTGATTGATGGATGTAAGATAAATTGTCTCATGATAATGCAATTAGGATTGTGGCAATTGGCATTTGAATGCGTTGAGGTGACAATGGCTATTTTATACTGATCACCATAGCAGTCTGTGGCCTTATATAGTTGCCAATTATATTTAAATTCTAAGTGGTATATCAAATAGTCCAAGAATTTTATAATCTGAACCAGTCTACCAACAATATTGATTAGTAGAAATATGTTGGTAATTTGTAATTTGCTAGTAAAGTTTAAAACAACATACACAGTTGGACTCCAAGAAATAATGAGATTTTTAGGATAATTTTAAGTTGTAAACAGCTCAACTATGTTAGTTCGATTATTTATATAGTTGATATCAATATATATGTGCTAAACTGTATTTATAAGTGTACATGTAAATCTGACTTCAACCTTTTCAATACCAAATCATGCATAATTGGGTGTTTAGGATCCATAACAGCTAAATAATAACATGTGATTAACGTAACATGTGGGCTACATTACTAAGTACAATTCTTTTAGCCTCGTGATTTATCCATCCAAACTCTTCAAAGCATATAATTTAGCATGATTGCAAGCAGAGGTATGAAACAATTATGGCTAAAACAACTATTACAGAATTATAAATAGAAATAACACTATTTCAATCACTCAAACTCCAATTTTTACAATGCCAAATTGACCAGTATTGCACCATTGTCCCAAACTAATTACAAGTAGAGGAATTTGCCATGGTGGTCACATTTATCAGCACAGCTGGCTGACCAGTAATTATCATGCCGATTTTCTCTGTTTCATGTTTCAACTTTCCTAATGAATATTCCTATATCCCACTGGGATTCAATGAACATAGACTGCACCATGTACATGTACAATGATTCTATTTCAACTGATTCCAACGTTATGAAATAAAAACAAGCATTTTCAGTAATTCAGCACAGCAAAATGGCATTTCTTTCAAACTTTTAATTTGAAGATTGCACATGGAAAGTACCATAAATTAGGAAATTGTATAGTACGTTTCACTATTGGGCTTACATATAGGTACACCAAAAGCCGTGTCAAACATGACAGTCGCCACCAACGGATGCCCTTTATTACAATACAAGTCTCCTTGGGCTGTCATGTAATTACACTAATTAGGCAAATCTATGCTAAGATGTGATCAATGACTTCATTGTGCATTGGTCAAAGTATAGTAAAGAATATAATGTCTTGGTGTGAATACGATGGAAGTCTACAAGCGTATCTAGTGACATAGGATCATTGAGATGATCTGTTCAAAATTCAAACAAGACTGGAATATATGTATGCATAAAATGTTTAGCCATACATGGTTACAATTGTTATATGGTCCAAGAAAATATTATAAATGAAGCCAATGATAATGGGTGTTAATGCGGACAGTATCATGGTTCTAAAGTAATTTCCTAACTATTTTATATCTTACTATTTCATACTTAAATGACTGACAATTGACATTTTTCAAATTCTAATTGCTTTAACAATTCAGTATCACTTTAAGTACTTTAAAATGTTAGTTATTGACTACGAATATCTCATATGTTTGGATTTTTAAATAGACATATCAATTAAATGATCATTATGTTATACATGTGCATACATGTTTTCTGGCATGAAGCTATACATTCAATTTTAGCATATTCAATCTGACGAACGGATTATTATCAAAAATGAGATAAGATTTTATCTTCAAATCATAATCATTGCAATTACATCATAATCTTTCTGAAATAATCAAGATATTATACCAATATTTTAATTAAACAATAACCAAAATAGAAAAAAAAATATTGTGAAAACAAGGAAGAAATGAAAGATTATTCACTGTGTTCCTTTTACATGGAGCAACAGAATTCACTCTTTTTATGCACTCAAAACAGCAAATAGAAGTTTTCTTATAAACACAAAATCCAACCAATTAGTTCTTGTGTTTTTAGTAGATCATCAGATGCTTCATCTTCATCTCAGTCCTATAATAAGCAACTTTCATTTCTTTGAAAATAAATCAAAAAGCACACCCGCAGAAAATATTAATGGGATTATTCAGAATTATCAAAGACCAAGGCCACGTGGGACTCCGGTGAATATTATCAATTTTCTTAATCTGTTCTTCATCTGGCCATATTAGGCCTGCTGCTGCAGCTGTCCCCACAACCTGCCAGATTCCTGGTGACATCTTGATCAGGTTTGGAAGCTCCATGGTGTGGACCATCTGTCCCAACAATGTATACAATAAATAGGTCAGATTCCTGTCACCATCCAGTACAAATGCTTGTGATTAATTCTACTAATGAGTGTTTTGTTGAACAGCAGACATCACACTAAAGAATGTAATGTAATAATCAGCAATGCACTCAGCAACAACTTATTATTGCCAAACCCACATGAAACCCTCAGATATGGCTGTTCGTTTGAACTTCATGAACTGGATATTTTTTTTAAAACTAAATGTTGTACATGACAGTCATTATGATATTGATAATTGGCTTATACAAATCAGCTACGAGTAACTTTTAATTGGTTATGATTTTTTCATACATCATAATCATGTTAATACATCTAATAACTACATACATTGGACAGTAACATGACAAAAAACAATAGCAAAACACAATTCCCATGAGGTCAATCACTTGCATATCATTGGCAAGTGCACACCGTTGTCTGCACAATCTCCCCAAACATCAAAGACCCAATAATACCCATAACAATCGGAAGCTGCCAAGATCACGGATTACAGCTCGCTATTTCTGAAAATCAATGCGTAGCTCACAGTAGAACCTTTGTGATTATTAGGTGTTCATTTGATTGATACACTCTTGAAATATATTACTACCAATGGGTAGTTTCAAAAGTAAATGGTCTTGATTAAGATTACTCAGTATAAATTTTCGACTATTCCTATTATGTTTCATACAAAATAGATGCAACATGTATGGATAAAATACCAGTTTTAAAAAAGGTTCCATAGCTAATCCCATTTAATGATCGCTTAATAAAATGCACGCACATGCACACGATCAAAGCATTTACCACTTACACCCATGGAATTCCAATCATTGGCTTGAAATGTGATAGCAATGACAAAATGGTCATTATTTGAGTGAGGATTACCTGGTGGTCAACATGGCTTCTGATGATCTATGTGCTGAATATATAATGGACTTATCGCGCTACTCACAACAAGAGCATGTGGACTAAAGAATATTTACTCTCATCAATGTTTGTGACCATGAACAATGCTCAGACGGACGTTTTCATGGTCAACATAAATGTGTGTGCTTATTCTCAAGTTTTCATGCGATTTAGCACCGTTCTTCATGTTTTATTTGTACTTATGCCATGCATTTATCAAACTTTTAAGCATTGAACAAACGTGATCATAAATCCATCGGCCTAATCTGTCACTCATATGAATTTTAAAAACAACAATTTAGACTAGATCAATGAAAACATCTATAATCAGCATTTACAGAAACTATCTGGTATGTTAAGAATTTCATATGAGTTTTTAATATTATCATTTAGAAAATCAAACCCTTGGTGTTTTTTTGGTCACAACAGGGTACCTTAATCAGTTGGTCATCGTATGCAACATACTAAGCTAGAGATAGAATTAGGAAACAAATCATTTACATTCACAAATCTATAAACTCTTGCTTTGTGCAATCAGGGTAAACAATTATTAACTATAATGTGTTGATTACATCTATCATGTAAATGGTAAATCGTGGATTTCTCAATGACAAAACCATTATAATGAGTAGTAATTACAATCAACAAATCTACTAACTACATGTCCAAATTACAGTAGCAAATCACAATTGTCACTCAAGGCTGCATAGCCTAAGTCAGTTGTAAAACATTTTTGTAAGGAAGATGAAGGACAAGATTGACCAATTGTTATGATGGGTTATTTGGTAAGGATAATAGAAACTCTGGATAATAACTGTGTTCCTGGTGTGACAAATGACTCCTCTTGACTTGTTGTAGCCACTGGTGACTTTAAGTGCATAACGTTTATTGAATTTGCATGTTGTGTGGTCAGACACCTGCGATTGTGGAAAATGACCCTAGGAAAGAAACTCTTGGTTCTACAAAAACTAATAATTTATAGATGTCATGATTTACCAGTAGGTTGACAGGATGCTACAGTATAAATGAATTTGATAGTATAATGTATTTTTTGTATCAAAACCGTATGTAAAACACTAAATTGGCTACTGTTGTTATTTGTTTATTTTATTTTGGAATGAACATGAAATTCATATTTTAAGAACCATTTATCATCATTTTCAACTAACCCACTGTTTCTAAAATATGTAAATTTTATCAAACACAGACACATTTGTTCAGTTTTGGACAAATTCAATTGTAGATTCAGCTGTTAAATACAGGGCAGAGGAGATTGAGGATTGGGTCACATCCCATGAGATATAGACCTGGCTGACTAATTTCAAATGGATTTTATTTCTAAGCATCTAAGTTCCTTTTCTGTTTCTTGTTGAGTATTCAGCTGCTATTTCTGTGACAATGTATAAAAGGAAAGTCTCATCATGCTTTAAATATCACAGTTGGCAACCAACAAATCAATGAATTTATTAGTTTTCAAATAGAATTTTTAGGGCAATGCATCTTGATAATGTGATGAGCAGACATAATTGAGAAACATGGTCTGACAGGTTACACCAATCTTTGTCACCTAGAGTTACTGTTAGTACAGATGTGTGTAAATCAAAGTTTGTAGGGTTTTTGCATTTAAAGGTCTTAATTCTAAATATTCAACATATTTGAAGAAATTATACATAACATTTATTTTGAAACAAAATTATGGTTATAATTAACAAGAAACCAAATTTTCAACACTCAAACAAGTATCTTTTTCAAGGTATGATGTATGTTGTAAAATATCAGTTTGAGTATCCAAAATTTGGTTTCTTCTTAATCACATGTACAATAGAACCTCTCTATTAGGACCATCTTTGGGACCAGTGATAGGTGGTCTCAATAGACATGGTCTCTATACAGAGGTTCATTTTAGTAGCTTCGTGAAGGTTCGGAACTGTGAAAAGTAGTCTTATTACAGAGGTGGTCTAAATAGAGAGTTGGTATTAATGGAGGTCCACTGTGTAACCATAACTATTGTTTTAAAATGAATTTTGTGTATACAATAATTTCTAGTAAACATACATATTTAATGAATTGTTTTATTAATTAGCATGAAACTGAAGCATCAAATTATGTGAAAAAAGTCTATTTGATATGTAATTTATGGCATAATCCTTACAATAGCATCAAAGGAAAATCTTCAGAAGCAACATAAACCACCCACAAATGCTGTAATAGTGCTGAGTATTTTTAGATGAACAATATTAAAGTTGAGCAGTCACATTTCCTTGTATGATTCATGAGCAATCTAAGATTCATGAGCATTCTACCATTAAAACACAATGCATCAAAAATGAGAAACTTTCCTCTTCCTTGTATCTTGTAGGAAATTGTAAAATATTGATTTGAACAATACTAGTATATTAAAGAAATTATCAGAAACATTGGTATATATAAGACAAAATATTTAACCCATAGAATATTCCTTATATGAAAAACATTCATCATACATAAACATCATGGTATAGTTCTAAAATGTTTTTATATCTCTTAGCTATACATGTGATTGATCTTTTAAACAATTAATTCATTTCAAGTGATTTTCTCAATAACAAAAACCTTTGGTAGAAAAATATTATTGTTAACAGTGACTGGTCATGCACATTGATCTTTCTTGCATTCACATAAAGACTAATGTCATCTGGCTGTCTATCAGACAGGGGGGAATGAGGTTAGTGTGTTCTCATTACGTTACAGCTCTCTAATGAGACCACACCGTCATGTAATATGTATGAAGTCCTACTATTTTTGGCTCAACCTCCAGGAGAAAAAGAACCACTGGTTTAAAGGTCAATGAAAAAATGGGCACTGCTTAGAGGGAGACTTCACCATAATAGATCCTCATTTGAAACACTTCTTCAAGTCTTGGCTTTGTCTACTGACTCATTTTTCTTGGCAAGTACTCAGGAGCCACTCAGGCATCCCAGAATTGTTACTTTTGATTTTTACTAACAAGACTCTTGCATAGTGATTCAATGATACTATATGAGTCATTATTTTAACAAAATTATGGTAATTACTTTAAAATATATGAATTAACATGTTATATTTCATGGATACTTGAAGAAAATTAGACTGTATAGTACTGTCATCAGCAAAGGATACATTACCGTTACAAAATTCGAGGAATTGGCATAAGAAAACGTAATAATTCGTAACAATTCAAAACAAAGTTACGGCTATCATGGTTTTCTTGGAACTGGTCCATCACCAAAACTACAATACATACGATTATCGAAATAAAAAAAAAAAACACGCAAAAAATGGCTAATAATCAGAATCATTTCTTACACTTCCACACATTGGTGTCCATCTTGCTACTTAATCGCTTCATAAATATTCGATTTGTTTGGGCTGCTCTCGGTATTCCCACCACAATGACAATGCGGACAGTACAGACACCCAATGAAATGAAAATCTGTTAAAATGCCGGCATGGTTTTGAACTTTTAGAAATATTCTTTTTATTATGTGAACTCCGTAAAATGCATAACAATACAAGGGAAACAATCAGAATAAACATAACTTCAGGTGAGTTTTGAAGAAAGCCATATTTTGCAGAAGCTACAGAACATTTTTACGTTTGTAACAGTCGCAATAATGAGAAGAAATGAAAAAAAAACGTACAGAATCGCAGCGCATTCTTCCGCTTTTTTTTTCTATCCTTCTGACGATATCAGTACTGTACCTCTATTATTGATTTAATACAAACTAAACAGTCATTTGAATTTCACATAAAAACCACAATATTTAGATTGTATTATTTAAGACTCTCAGTAACTCCCAAGAATGAGAACTGGTAATCATGAATGTGATATACTTCCATTCTATTGTTAACAATCAATAATATTAGTGCTGGACCACTGCTGGTACATCATCATTGACAAAGAATTCAGAAAGACAACAGCAAAGAAACATAATGCATAGGTAGATTCCAGGTTTTCGAAAACACTTTTTCCGAAAAAATGGGGGGCCACTTAAGTGGAAAAGAGGGGTGCACTTATGGGATTTCATAAAAAATCCTATGAAAATGAAGTATTTTGGTGGGAGGGTGGGCACCCCTGCGCCCTGATCTGCCTATGTAATTAAAATGAAATGTTATAGATTACATATACGCCTTGACTTTTTATGTTCCACAACAATAGAGTGACCCAAGCAATCTAAGATTATCTTATTCTTTTCCAATCATTGTAACAAAATGTATTGGAAAAATATACGGATAGGTAAATACAATTCAATTGGACCAGAATCACATTTCTATATTAATAAGAACAATGTTGGTAGAAAGTATATATATCCCCCTCCCTTACACACACACACACGCTACTAGCTCTTGATCACTTCCATATAGCTAAAAAACATTTTTTTATTACTCATCTATTACTTCCACTGTTCCACTGTATCTTGTCTTAGCTGGACTTGGAGTAATAGGTCTGATGACTTAGTTACGTTTAATGATATATTAATCCCTGAGATTAATCCTAAGTCTGGAAAAATCTTATGTTGCAAACTAATAGAGCACATTGTCACCAGTAGTATAATGAAGGATGGTGATACTTACAATATTTATACATTGCAACATGGTTTCAGACGTGGTCTTTCATGTAAGACCCAATTAATTGATTTTATTGATGATGTCACGAAAAATATGAACAAGAAATTAGACACAGATTGTATAATGATGGATTTTTCTAAGGCTCTGATAAAGTAAATCACCAATTTTTGACACCGAAGCAATATGGCATTGGCAAAAAACAAATACTTGATAAAGTTATTTACAGGCTGGTCTCAATCTGTTGTGGTGAATGGTCAGATTTCAGACTCTGTGGCTGTTCAGTCAGGTGTGGCCCAAGGGTCCGTACTAGGTTCAGCTCTTTTTTCTTTTTCTTTTATTATATAAATGATATGCCTGCGGAGTTTCCCTTCAGACCAAGGTCCGACTTTTTTGCTGATGATACTATGACGGAGTATGTCTGCAACGTCGATACTTTTGATATATTTTAAAAAGAGAAATAAATTATAAGTCTCGAAACATTAAAGTCCAATATGACCAAAAGTCTAGGTCAGCCGACGGTGGATAGAGACAGGTGCGTGAACTGTTATTGTCTGGTGATTATGCATGAGGCGCGACTGACCGCTGTTGATTGGGTATGAGGCCAAGTCATAAGCGAATCGCCGGAGCCCTTATTAATAACAAAACCATCGGACCGTCACACACCTTGAATTCAGAGTATCCCCGCTGGCGATTGGTTATTATCTGCCTCCGCTACGACCAAGCGTCCGAGACACTATAAAAAGGCAAATCTTTAAGGCCGCAGAGAGGATGAGCAGACGAGAGGATGGAGCGAGGACAATGACAAGCAGCCGAGCGTAATCAATTCAAGGCAGAGTTATGCCACTTTTAGAATTTAATTATTGATGAAGACTTTGCAGATTCTCCTGATCAATCGGAACCTTGGCTGTTTTCGACATGAACTAAAAGATACCGTAAGTGCTGTTTGATGGTATTGGTCAGGCGTGTGGCAAACTGTGAACTTATTTCCTTATTTAGTTCCCAATAAATAGCTTAGGTTTTATTGTGTTTGTCTATCTCTTAAAAGGGGTTGTTTAGAAAAAGGGAGAATTTGTGTGTTGGATGTCCCTCTACCGGACAAGAGCATTCTCGTGTAAGGCCGTACATAAGCGCAGTGACCACCCTTGTTAAGAGAACTTCATGACATCTCAGACTGAGTAGGGGCGAAGTCTGAGGCGTTTATAGATAGATCTCAGAGGACCACTGGTACGGGTCCCATAGCAAGAGGCTGACTGATGATACACGAATTACAAAATTCATTTATGGCTCAACTTGGTCAATCATTACTACTTCATTAAGATAAACCAACCTCATTAGCTTGCACAGCAGCTCTACCTACCTACCTTTAGTTATTAACGGTTCAGAAAGAGAGTCTTGACTCTTACTCTCTTATCAGAGAGAAGTAGTGGATATAACATATTACATTACACTTGTTGGTGGTATATATAAAGATATACTCCATCACAATACTTTGGCTTACATTTCTGTTTCATCTCCACAAGATGCTCAGGTTATGCAGGCTGACCTAGACAAACTGACCGATTGGAAGGAGACATGGGACATAAATTTCCACCCTGATAAATGTGTTGTGCTCAGTATTACTAGAAAATTAACACCTCACAAGTACAAATATTACCTCAGAGGCCATTGTTTAAAATCTGTTACTAATGCCAAGTACCTAGATGTTGAAATATCGTCTGATCTACGCTGGTACTCACATATTGCAAATTTGTGCAAAAAGGGTTATCGATCCATTGGTTTCCTTAAACGAAATTTGAATGTGAATTCCCAAACAATTAAGGACATGGCATGCAAAACACTTGTTCGACCCCCGCTAGAATACGCCAGTTCTGTGTGCGATCCATACCTGAGTAAGGACATTCATCACTTAGAAATGGAACAGCATCGTGCTGCTCGTTATGTGTGTAATCGCTATCACAATAGATCAAGTGTCTCAGACATGCTCATGGAACTCGAATGGCCAGCATTGCAGCAAAGACGAAAGCAGACACGACTGATTATGATGTACCGTTTTTCAAATTGTTTGACACAGGTAGACACTAAAATCCGTCTTATAACTCCTGCTAGGTTGTCCCGTGGAATGCACTCTGGATCATTCAAATCTATGAATGAAAGATGTGAAGTGAGAAAGAACTCATTTTTTCCGCAGACAATCAGAGATTGGAATGAACTACCACAATCTACTACATCTGTGGATAGTTTAGAAAGTTTCTAACACCTTGTTTGTTCTATGTAGACAATAATTATAGTCAATTTTGTGTATGTATATATATGTGTGTGTGTGTGTGTGTGTTAATTCATTATAAGCTTGTGACATGCGCACTACTTCACTTGGCACATTCCATCAACCTGTTGATATTGGCCAGTAAGGCGTAGATGTAGATATAGATATAAAGCAAATTGTCTGTCATAAATACAAGTAAAGAATAAAACAATACATCTTATTGGTAGCATAAGAGTAGGCAAAGTAATATTGATCAAGTATTATTTTCTAATTAATGTTTTATAATTAGCATATCAATATTTGATCATTCCTACATTGCCTACTGTTATACTAGCCTCGGGTTACTAGGTTACCAATAAGATGCATTGTTTTATTTAGTCCCAGCCCCAGCTTAAGCTGGGACAGGGACTATCGATTTGCGTTTACCTATGCCCGACTATTTGAAGAAAATTAAGGAGTGTTATGACCCCAAACTTTAAGATCCCCCTCAGAATGATCCCTAGACGGACCCAGTCATTTTTGGTTGTTATACAGCCTATGCAGGCCTTCCAACTCTCACGCATTGGCCGTGAGACTCACTCATTTCATGCACATCTCACTCTCACACGCAGATCTCATTCCTCACGCAATCCTACTTGCCTCTCTATTTCTACCAAGTAGAGCCCAGAACAGAGAAATCTAGACTAAGCTAAGAAAAGCTCCAAAATCAATGAACATCACAGAGATCGCACAGAACAGCGTGCGTAGCAGTCATACGGCCGACGTAACTGTACAGAAATCCGATACGCGGTGATACGCCACAAGAACTTGCCCAATAAAATAATCAATGTTAACAACTAGCCTCGGACACAGGCTGGTTATGATATGGCAACCACACAAGATTCTGGATGATCGAGACTATGTTAACAACTCACCCGGTTTTGTCTATTTATTACTGCTGCGGTAAGATTACAATAGAATACGTATTATGGTTGAGAAGTATTTGCAGTATTCACTCAGTGTTGTCACATGAATATAACACTGTGTTTTGCTATTTGGAATTATTAGTTCATATTATGATTAAACAATTTGGCTTTTTGAAATAAATTCTTTTCTAATGTGTTTTCCCCAAGTTTGCTTGTGGATACAATTATATTCTTCTCTCTCTTCTATGGCAAGTAAGCTCCTACCCACTATATTGACATAGCTTGAAGACACATATCTTCCATTTGACTATATCAAGTGGCACAGACGGGACTCGAACTCACGACCCCAGTTTGCAAGGCCGGACACAAAGCAACAGGCGGAGGTTCGGAAGCCTCGTTAAAAGGCGTGTCCCGTGTAGAGGAGAGCCACACCTCTGCACGTAAAAGAACTCACCTAGTTTGAAAACTAAAGCTAGTGTGACCCCCTCACCCCTGAGGCTCAGTTGGCTACCTAGCCTGCCTCTGGAGAGGTACATGTACAAACACCACGTGTCCTCCCACTGGCGCAATGAGCACTTGCTCTCTGCCGGTCATGAACTAGAACCTAGAACAGGCCTGCTTTAAGTTCCAACCTCCAAAGAATGTTGTGAAAAGATCAAAGTCTGTAACATATGAATATGATATGGAACATCGTACCAAAAAATGACTGATATTGTGGTGTTGAAAAATGCCTGTTTTATTCTTAATGACTATGCCTGGTGACCCATGATTATTGAGTGTTCATTTTAATGCAAGACGCAATTAGGAGGACCCACCCATTGGCCTACTACTTCTCAGGATATAGATTAGACGAATAAAATATTGATTGAT